>PVKP010002753.1:0-118523 GCA_004027715.1 Plecturocebus donacophilus
TATATTTTTTTCAATATTATATCATACCTATTCTAAAAGTGATCACATAATAGGAAATAAATCACTTTAGTTTGCATAAGCATTTCACAGATTTAAATGAAATCCTGAGCAATAGAGCAAGATTCTCATTCTCTCTCCCTCTTTCTCTTTCTTCCTTTTTTCTCTTTTATTCTACTTCTGTCTTAAAAAAAAAAAAAAAAGGCAAACAATACACTAGGAGAAATATTCACAACATATATTATTAGACAAAGGAATTGCATATAGTATATATTTAAAAACAAAATTGGAAAGGCTCTTATAATACTATGATAAAATGCCTAAAAACCTAATTAAAAATTGTACAAATGATTTGAACAGAGGTATCTGAATGCCAGTAAGCTTGTAAAAAGATGGTCAGTAGGGAAATACAAACTAAAATCATATGGCGACATGAGGACATTATAATGTTTTCTACAAATCACTCTTTTTTTTTTCTTTTTAAAGAAGAAAGCAGACAGAAGAAAAATACAACTAACCAAGTGATGATTGGGATGTGAATCAGCCATGATAACTTCTATATATGGATGGCAGGTGGCAGGAATGTAAAATGATACAATAACTTTGAAAACAGTTTGTTTTCTTAACAAAACTAAACATAACCCTACAATAACACTGTTAATTATTTACACAAGAAGAATGAAAACATATATCCACCAACTTCTGAATAAAAAATTGTAGTATATCTAATATAATGGAATATACCAAGAAATAACAAACTAGTGATAACCAACAACAATACAGATAAAGCTCAGAATTATTCCATTGACTGAAAAAGACAAGCACCCCCCAAAAGAGAGTCTGTTCTGTAATATTCTATTCTCACAAAATTTTAGGAAAAAATTAATCTGCTATAGACACCAATGTAATTCTGCAGATTTAGTGAGCTCAGCATACCCCAAGAAAACCATGCCAAGACAACCATGCCGAGAAAACTGTGCCAAGACCCCACCAAGGAAACCATGCCAAGACATAATCATCAAACTGCTGAAAGTCAGGGGTAAAAAGAAAATCTTAAAAGCAGCCAGAGAAAAAAGGCAAGGCACATTACATATAAAGGAATAAAGGAAAGAAAGATTGTAAAGTTGCTAGCAACTATGCAGACCATTAGTCAGTGAAAGCATGTCTTCAGTGTACCAAACAAAACTCAACCTACAACTTTATACCCCCCAAAAAATTTTTTTAAATTGAGACAACTGATTTTTTCTCTATGAAAAACAGTAGCTAAAAGAAGATCTTTAAGCATAGATCTACAAACACACAAAAAAGTGACATTGTGAGTAAATTTAAAAGACTTTCTTGTGTTTTAATATATTTAAAATATTTTAAGTAAGTTATATATAATGAGTTGTATAACAAGCAGATGTAAAATATATAACTATGGCACATATATGACTTTGTCTCAAAAACAAACAACAACAAAAAAGAATTCAGTAACAGAAATATTTCTGAGAACCACCTAATTATTTAAAATTAAACAACACATTTATATCCTATGGGTAAAATAAGACATCATAAGGGAAATTATAAAGAATTTAAACTAAATGAAAATAAGACAGTATATCACAATTTATGGGATAGAACTAATATAGTGAATAGAGGGAAATTTATAGCTTTAAATGCTTTTATTGGAAAAGAACAAAGATCTCAAATCGATCTAGGCTTCCACCTAAAAAACTTAGAAAAATAAGTTTGAATGAAAATAAAAAATAATTAGAAAGAAGGATATAAAGAGGAAAGGGCAGAAATTGGTCTTTTGTAAAAAGATCAATACAATTACTCAATTTTTAGTAATTTAGAAATTTTAAAATTTAGAAAAAGGAGAGAAAAATACCTAACCTGATACCAGGAAGGAAAGAGGGACATGACTACAGATTCTTCAAATATTAAAAAGATTAAGAGAATCTTTTGGATAACTTTTTGCCAATAAGTGCTATAATTTATACAAATTACCAGAACTGAATTAATAAGAAATAGATAACCTGAATAGTGTTTTATTGATTTTTAAAAACTGGACTTAGGATTAAAATTTTACCACAAAGAGAGCTCCAAGTCTGATTAATAATTAATATATGTTTTAATACACAGACTCAAAAATGAGAGAAGATTGGATCATTTCCCAGTTTGCTTTATGAGGCCAGCATTACCCTGTTACCAAAACCAAATAAAGACATTACAGGAGAAAAGATGCTTTGGGATGGGCTTTGGGATGTTCCAGGCACTCAGAAGGGCACAAGGGTACCATTTGAGTTGATGGAGATAGTGTCTGTCTTGGTTGTGTTCTTGGCAAAATGAAAGTATGGATTTGGAAAAGTTACTGAACTTTATTTTTAAAATGGATACCTTGTGTTATATGAAAATTATACCTCAATAAAGACATTTTTAGACAAAAAGATGTATTAGTCAGCAAATTGAACCGTAAGAATTTCATGAAGTGGAATATATACTAGAAGAAATTAACCAAAATGCATTAAGGAAAGCTAAAGAGACATAAAGTGGAGAAGAGAGGTAGTGACATGAAGACTATAATGAGACCAACTAATACACTTTTAATCAGAGTCTTAGGAACTGTGTTATCAGCAATAGATGCTCACAGGTGCAATAATATTTTTGAAGCACATTGATTACAGAAAAATAGAATGTCTTCTACTCTAAAATAGAATAACCCTTGTAGAAGAGTTTAGGCTTAATCTGTCTGAGTCTCTACCCAATATCAAAGTCTTTTTTATAGCATTCTTGAAAGCTTGCTCTGGCAGTAGGTACTTCATTCACTTTTTTACCTGGAAATTTCCACTCAAGGGAGGTAGTGCAGTCATTTCACAGAAGATTTTATTTATTACATACTTACCAAGTACCGTGATAGCTACCTTACTTTGTGAAATTTAAGACATTATTAGTTATAGTATGCATCAATAGTTCATGTTTTATTAACTGAAAGACGGTGGCTACCTTTTTACTATGACAGTAGATTCTAAGATGAGTCTTGATTTTGGAGATGTTAATGTTTTTCAAAAGCATCTTGTAACTTATGAAGTATTTCTGTAGAAGTATTACTAGTGTTTTACAATTTAGGAATGCCACTGAGAAAATGTACTTTTTCTTTGCTTTGTAGGGTCTGTCATGCCATGTTTGAGTTTTTCCTCCCAAATCCACACACGGCTTACATTGATTCCTTTTCTTGGCTTCTCAATTATTTTGCCATCAGGATCGTATTTTTCTTTGGATGTCTGTAGTTGATTGTTGCTTAAAATTAAATATGTTACAGACTTCAAAGTAGAAAATTGTAAAATCTTAAAACTAGTATGTCCAGAAAGTGAAATACATGGGAAATTAGTGAACTAGGGTTTTGTTAACTTGACAAGATTTTTCAGTAATTTTTTTTTACCTAAAATTTAGGGAGTCCATAGCAATGACCAAATTGTTGTGTTTTAATTTTTACAAGTAAGTTTAAATTTTATACATCATATGTTTAACAGAAAGATTTCTCCCTATTGATACTCACTTACTCATTCTTGTAATTAAGGTTAAAGATGCTATTTTTTTAAGTTTACTTTTTTAAAACAAATATAAACAATTATAATACATGTCTTCTAATTATTTTTCCCCTCTCTACAAGATTATTACATATGAAATCTGCCCATAATATTTTACCCAGAAGTAGTTGTAAATGATAAAGTTGTTTTAGTAGTAAATATTTGCATTTTGATATTTTAATTTCTTTACATTCATGTAATTTCTGGTAGTCATTGTGTGACTATTGTGTTGTATATTGCCTAGTTCAGCTTAATTCAGCTGGAGGAAAAGTACTTATGTTATGTTAAATTAATTTGCTGATTGATACAGAATTTATTGCTTTAAATTATTGTATAATAAAACTTTTCTAGTAGTTAATACACTTTTCTCTCTTTAAAAACACAGGTTTTGAGAGTATTTTAGAAGGGCTTTATGGACCACGGCTACGAAGAGACCTCAGTTTATTTGAAGGTAATTTTTAAAATTTTATTTAAAAGTTTTCACTTCCCACCCTATTTAACAAATGAAAAATTGTTGTTCTATACTAACTTTATATTAAATATGAATTATGATCCAAATATTTGTATTACATGTCATAGTTTTTTTTAAATTTTATACACTAAAAATAGAAAATGAAGCTTGTTATGGGGTTCAGTGATGTAATTTAACTTTTGTTGTTTTATAAATTCCATGCCCTAACTTATTCTTAAATAAAATTGAAATAAACTAATTAAATGTTAGTTAAGTAATTGCTTAATCAAATTATTAAATTTTACTTAATTATTTAATTTATTCAATTTAAGTAAATGTTCAATTGAATAATTGTCCTCTAAAAAGCTATCACCCAAATTTTTACTTTTGTTGGTTCTTTTAATATTTGTCTTAGTGAAACACCTGTGATTATTGGGAAGGAAGAAACTATGGCTAAGTGAACTAATATATTGACTTCCTTTTATTTGTTTTTGTCACGACATCTCTTTCTAATATCTGAAGAGCTAGAGTTGTAAAACATTTTTTAAATGAGAGAGTTTATATAGAAGAATATTGAGTGGAAGTCAGGAGATTAATTTCTTCTAGTTTTTACTGAGTTTGTCAGTCACTTAAATCTGTAAGGTCAACATATTTCTAATCTATAAACTTGGTTCTTCACTGGCATAGTTTTCAAAAATAAGTAGAGCCTTTGTTGCTATAGTTCAAGGGAGAAGTGTTCTTAGTAATGATATTGGTAGTAATGATGCTGATATTGATCAATTTAAAAATGTTTTTTTAACTTAATGTGAATGCATTTCTTATTAAGTGTGATTTGCTTTGATTTTTCTTTTCAACTGTTATTCCAAGGGATATTACTAAGCAGTAACTTATAAGCTTTTCTTAATATAAATTTTAAATATTGACTACAACTTATTATGTTATGATTAGATTGTTTTCCCAAAGTGTTACATCATGCTTATAAAATTTTTTTGTGATTACCATTATATTTTATGCAATTTAGGCCAAAGAACAAGTTTACTATCAGATTTAAAGTAATTTATTTTTAATGATAAAATCTAATGTTTGTAAAGTATGGTTGGGAAAAAGGACTTTTGTGTATTAATACAATTTTGAGCTCCTGTGTATTACTAGTACAGCCTTTCTAAAAGAAAATTTTATCAATATTCAAAGCCTAAAAAATAATACATACCTACACTATATTTTTACTTTTAGGTATCACAAGAAAATAACCAGATGTATTCTATATAAGGCTGCTCATTATAGTTCATTTAAAGTTGTTTCTAGGTTTTTTTTTTTTTTTTTTTTTTGCTATTATGTAGTAAAAGTAAGGGGCTATTTAATAAATTGTTTTATATTTATAATTGGTATATATGCAGGTACTAACAGTTATGTTGTTGAGTTTATTAATGACGTGGAAGAATTTTTAGACTGAAGAAAAGCAAGTGCAGTGTATATATACTGCATTTTGACTCATCCTAGTTTTATAAAAAGAAACAACAAAAAGAAAAGTACGTATCTTTTCATTGTAAATGAACTAGAAAGAAAGGACTAAAATATTCGTGGCAGTTATGTTTGAAATATGGATTATGGATAGTTTTGGTTTCCTTTTATATATGTGGCTTTTTCTAAAATCAAACATGTATTATGTAATTTTTAAAATATGAATATTATGAAACTTAAAAAGCGCACTTTGTATTTTTCTTACTGAAACTCTTACCAATATTGGAAAGTGAGGTCTATGTCTAACTAAATTAAGAGCATTATCTGTTTTTTCAACAATTAGTTTTTTTAGTAATTTTGACCTTACTGTATGTGTAATAATAGTGTGGAATATCAGATGAACGTTATCCAGTTTTATAAATTACAGAACCATAAAGGAAATATAATTTCATTTGGGTTCTCAAATGTATAAACACTTTCTTTCACATATAACCTGGGTTTTCTTAAACTGTCCTTAGGATGAGAATGGGGTCTTGCAATAATACAGGAACATAGCAAGTTTTCAGTCTCTCAGGTTTTTAAAGAACTTGTAGATTATTTTAAATGTATGCAATAGTGTTAAGGCCTTTGAGGTTTTCAAACCTTGATGACAAGGACATGGTATTAAACTTTGTATTCCTAGCAACTAGTCAGTGGTCAGCAGTGTTTTAATTGTTCATCGAAGTCCTTGCGTTCCTGGGTGCTCTCTGGCAATATAGGTTATAGGTTTGCAGCTGTTAACCTTCTGTTGCTCATAATGCAGGCAGCCTGGAACTCAGATTGCCACTTCAACAAATACTACCTTGTGCATTCACAGTTTTATATTTTACATTATACTGTTTGTTATTTATTGTAGCCTCCTCTTCCAAAGTCTCTAGCTCAGATACTGTTGGAAGATTTTGATTTGTGACATAAATGCAATACCACAGGTTAGCTGTTTTATAGCCTGCTGTTTTGTAGAACACAAGGAGAGAACATTTTTGTAGAAATATCTGAAATTTTATAGTACAGTTCATTTACAAAATGGGTAATGTTGGTGTAGGGTTTCTACTTTGATTTTTGATTGAGCGATTTCTGGATCTTGTATCTGGTCAGTTTTATGTGCTGTCACCCTCCACCATACTGTGATACCTTCCATTCTACTGAGACACAAAGTATCGCTAAGGATCTTTCTTTGTTTTGTATAAATACTTGTTTTAAGTTGAGGAAGTGATAGTGGTGATGGTGCAAGAAGTCATCATTCTGCTCATCTTTATTAATGTTGAGCAGGATAATTCAGTTTTGAATCACAAAGCTGGAAGTATATATGAAAGATATCCCAACAGTATATTATCAGTCAGATGGAATGATAGCCATGCAGACTTTAAGGATGGAGACTCCAAAATGTACCCATTCCAGTGTTTTATTATTCTTATGGCTTAAGAGAGCTTTTTTCTGAAATCTCTTAATTTTAATCATTTCTTATTTTAACATACTGAATTAAGTACTTTTATCTGAAATATTTAACCAATGCTAATTTTAGTTTAACCGGTTTTTCTGCTGAGTTTACGAATGAGAAAAAGAAAAATCTAAGGAATCAAGAATTTAACCCAAGCTTGATGTTTCTTCAGCCTTCCTTTCTAACCTGCTGTCCTTCCATATTTATATTCAAAGTCAGTATTATACTTCACTGCCTTCTGGTAACCCAGGCTGCAATTTTTGAACCTTACCCTCTTACTTCCTCCACTTTCATGTATTTGTTTATATAGTTATGTATGTACATGTGCATGGATATTTATGTTTCTTCAGAAAATCATTGTTTGTTACATGAAGGGCTGAATTTTCTAAGGAAATAAATATCTGTAGTTTATTTTTAGACTATTATTTTTTTATATACAAGTAACACATGTTCATTTTTAAGAATTAGAAAACAATAGATAAGAAAGAAAAAATTACCCCAATCCCACTACCCACAGATAATCTCTATATTTTTGTATAAATGTAAAATACATGTTCGTGTGCATTTATTTTATTAAAATCATATGTATGATATACACAGTATATATGCTTTTTGTGCCTAGTATGTTCACTAGCATATCATTTAGGTATATAAAGTTCTAAATTACCACTTTTTTTCTCTACTGTGACAGATTATGGATTACCATTTTTAATGGCTGCACAGTATTTTGTTGTGGAAGTATTATAATTAATTTAATTAACTCACAATATCTCATTACTGTATATCTCATTCTATTCTTACTCAAATAAATCTTGTACTTGATGTCCTCTTTTGTGTTTTTCTGGTTGCGGGGATTATAAAACTAAACTTTGAATCTCAGCCAGTCTTTTTCTCACACATAGACACATAATTGCTTCATTGGCTTTTTACTCCCAATATTTTCACTTTTTCTTCAGGTGCCTTAGTAAGTTCTTCCTCTTTTTTATTGCTTTTTGCCTTTAAAAAGTTTCTAATCAAAGTTGATGACCAGAGAGTAATGATACTAATTACAGTAATAAATGTGTATTTGCAGTGAGGTAGACAGCCATACATTGGGCTGTGCTATCAAAGTCCTGCCAAAATGTAGAGCCTCTTAAAAAAGCATATAGAAGCTATTAATTATAGACATCTCAAGCCTTTTCCCCATCTTCTTCTACATAACTATGCTTTCTTTGTTGTTACCATTATTAAAAATGGTTTACTATTTAGATGCTAAGACTGCAAGTGTATTTCTCGTTATGCAGATATGTATGTGGGAATCACATAGATTAGTACATGGTTTTAGATAAACTATTGGAAATCTGAGCCCCTGTTACTCACTGTTCTCAACTTAGGAACCAAATAAATTGGGTAGTAAAGGATTCTTCTATATTATCCTGAATTCTTTTTAGTTATGACAAAAAATCATGTGAACCTGGGAGGCAGAGGTTTCAGTGAGCCAAGAATGTACCACTGCACTCCAGCCTGGATGACAGAGTGCAACTATGGCAATGGCAATTAAAAGTAAAGGCAAAAAACTCAATTACCTTTGCGCCAACCTGATATTTGAACATACTTATCTGAAGTAAAGTCTTACTTGAGTATATTCATCATAATGCTTGTAATACAAAGATTGCAGAAATAGGCTACATATTCAATAATAGAATTGGTTAAATAAATTTTAGTGCATCTTTTTGAAGGACTATACTTAACCAAAAATTACTTAGAGTATGGGAAATATTTGTGGTAAATAAGCATAAAGGTATAATATGATTTTAATTTTTAAACTAAAAATTTTTAGACCAGTTTTAAATTTACAGAAAAAAATGAGTAGGAAGTACAGAGAGTTTCTATGTACTCTTCTTCTGCCCGCAGGTCCCTGTATATTACCACATTTTGTTGAACCAATTGATACAGTATTTTTTATTTATTTATTTTAAGACGGAGTCTCACTCTGTCACCCAGGCCGGAGTGCAGTGGTGCATTCTCAGCTCACTGCAACCCCTGCCTCCTGGGTTCAACCAATTCTTTGCCTCAGCATCCTGAGTTGCTGGGATTACAGGCATGCGCCACCACGCCCAGCTAATTCTTTTGTATTTTTGGTAGAGACAGTGTTTCACCATCTTGGCCTGACTGGTCTTGGACTTCTGGCCTCGTGATCCACCCTCCTCGGCCTCCCAAAGTGCTGGGATTACAAGCATGAGCCACCACACCAAGCTGATACATGATTATTAACAAAATTCCACTGGTTACATACATTGGGGTCACTCTGTGTATGTTGTGCAGTTTTGTGGGTTTTGCCAAATGCATAGTGTCATTAATCCATCATTATAGTATCAGATGTGGTACAAATCACTGCTGAAAAAAGTCTCAAACTACCTGGTCATACCTCCCATTTCTCCCAACCTGTGGCAAACACTAATCTTGTTATGGTCTCTAAAGTTTTGTCTTTTAGAATGTCATGTAGTTAAAATCATACAGTATGTAGCTTTTAATGATTTGCTTCTTTCACTTAGAAGTGTGCATTTAAGGGTCTTTTATTACTTTTTATCTCTATTACTGAATAATACTGCCTTGTGTAATTGTACCCCACAGTTTGCTTATTCATTCACCTATTGAAACACATCTTGCTCACTTTCAATATTTGACTATTAGGAATAAGGCTGCTATAAACACAGGCAAATTTTTTTGTGGACAGAGTTTTTCAACTCATTTGGGTAAACATTTGGGAGCTTCACTGATGAACTGTATTTAGTTTTGTAAGAAACTGTAAGGCTGTCTTCAATAGTGGCTGTATCATTTTGTATTCCCACCAGCAGTGAATGAAAGTTCCTGTTGCTCCGTATCCTCACCAGTATTTGATGTCAGTGTTTTGGATTGGATTTTAACCATTCTAACTGGTATATAGTGATATTTCATTGCTTTAACTTGCAGTTCCCTAATGATATGATATTCAGCATCTTTTCATATGCTTAGTTGCCACTATATATCTTCTGGGTGATGTGTCTATTCAGACAGATTTTGATATTTGGGCAATGATGGATTCATAGAATAAGTGAAGAAATGTTTCCCCTGCTGCTGTTTTTAGAGACAGATGGTATAGAAATCATCCGGGTTGGTGCTTTCTGTTTCAGAAGGTTTTTAATTATTAATTTCTTTAATAGATACGGAGCTGTTGAGGTTATCTATCTTACCTTGTGTAAGTAGATTATGTCTTCTGAGGAGTTGGTCCGTTTTATTTAAAGTTATCAAATTTGTGAGTATGATGTTCATAATATTTCTTTATTATCCTTTTAATGTCCATAGGATCGGTGTGATGGCCAGTCTTTCATTTCCAATATTAAAAATTTGTGTTTTCTCTTTTTTACTTGAGTGGCTAGCCAGGCATGGCTAGAGGTTTATTAATTTTACTGATTTTTTTGTCCCCACGGAACCAACTGATCCTAGTTTTTTAAATGGCATAAAATATAAACTAGAAGGATCTATAGCAAAATGTTAATCATTGTCTTTGGATGATGGGATTATGAATAATTTTTCTTTTCTCCTTTGTGCTTTTAAATATAGTTAGTATGTAATTTCATAATGAAAAATTATTTTTAGTTTTATTGCCTACTGATCAGTATCTTTCCCTCAAACCAACACAGTTAAAACCTGTGTTTGATGATCTTCACGAAAAATCTGTCTCAGTATTCTTCATTTTCATTTTTCACTGAACTTTGTCACTAAATTTATAGCCTATGTATAAAGGGTGCATAAAAACACTCAAATTATTAATAATGAGATTATTTAGAAGAAAATGAAAATAACATCTATTGAGGATGTTTAACACATGCTTTAGTTTTTACTACAGCCTTAATATGCAATTATTATTCTCTCTTTCAAACAAAGAATCCAAAACTCCAGAGAAGTTAGCTTGCATGACTGAGGCTGCATGAGTATGTAGAAAAGCCCATGCATGGTTCAGTACCAGGGTTCTCTGATTTCAAACTCTGCATTAGATAAAATGATTCAAGCCAGATTTTAACTATAAGAGTATATAGCCATGGTGGAAAGGTTGATCTTTGTCATTCGTTTATTGTTAGTTTTCATTATGACATTACCTTTTACTAATAAAGCTATTTCTATAAGATATATAATTTAACCTTGAGTTTATGCATTACAGTTTCAAAAACAGAGATAACATCTTTTAGAGATGAATATCTTGTTCACTGTCAGATTTTGAGATAAAATGAATGTTTTTCAGCATTTATTTAATTTTTAATGACATGAAACATAACTTGAGAAGAGTAGAAATCTGGCCTAGAGTTGATTTTTCAAAAGCTGTTTTCCCATGTAGAAAAATGTATCCCACCAAACATCATTTGTTTGGTTTCAAAATCAAAAGTAACATGGAAAGAGTAATAAGTAAAGCCATACATTTTGAACTCAGAAAAATTTAATGGTCTTTATATTCAATTGATTATTGAACGCCACTTATTTGACTTATTTGACTGTGTAAGCATTTGTTGTAATTGACATTTTCTTGAAGAACTCCTAAAATAACTAAAATGAGTGACAATCTCAGCATGCCTTGATATTATCTTACAACTGGCAATTGTCTTAATTAATCTAAAATTGTTGGCCCTTGATTCAGCATATTTATCACTGAAACTTTATGAAACCTTACAGCTATTTTTCAAAAATACCCCTTCCCCAAATCTATAAGCTATTTTCCAAAAATTCTTTAATGAGGCACTGATTAAAAAAGAAAAGGCACTTAGATTTCCTTGACCTATGAAAATTATGTTATGCTTGGCATATGAATCATGTTTTTAGCACAATATTTCCAAAACAAACAACTCCAAAATCTGTTGCACGCTTGTGGGTGATCTGGTTCAGCTGGACTGCAGGCTGTGAGTGGGGAATAACATATTTGAGTAAGTGTTAGGTCCCAAGTTCCTCTTATGTTGTGTGATATTCTGTCCTAGTGAGGGGGTGAAAGTTTGAAACTAGCATAAGCCTACATAGCTACAGTTCTATAGGAGCTGGGTTTTTAATGGTATAGATTGTTCAAACTTTCTGGTTTGTCAGGTCATTACAGAAAGTGACCACTTTTCTCAATTAAAATTTTTGGGTTTTTTATTATAGCTTAAGTTCTGGAGTACATGTGCAGATCTTACAAGATTGTTGCATAGATACACACATACTATGGTGGTTTGCTGCCTCCATCGCCCTGTTACCTACATGTGTCATTTCTTCTATTGTTATCCCTCCCTAACCTCCTCACCCCCGGCTATCCCTTCCCTTGCCCCTCACCCCCAACAGACCCCAGTGTGTGATATTCCCCTCCCTGTATCTGTGTGTTCTCATTGTTCAACACCCAACTGTGAATGAGAACATGCAGTGTTTGTTTTTCTGTTCTTGTGTCAGTTTACTGAGAATGATGGTTTTCAGATTCATTTATGTCCCTACAAAGGATGTGAACTCATCCTTTTTTATGGCTGCATCATATTCCATAGTGTATATATGCCACATTTTCTTTTTCTAGTCTTATCATCCATGGGCATTTGGGTGTGTTCTAGGTCTTTGCTATTGTAAACAGTGCCACAGTGAACAAACGTGTGCATGTGTCTTTATAATAGAATGATTTATAATCCTTTGGGTATATACCCAGTAATGGGATTGCCGGGTCAAATAGTATTTCTATTTCTAGATCCTTGATGAATCACCACACTGTCTTCCACAATGGTTGAACTAATTTACACTCCCACCAACAGTGTAAAAGCATTCCTGTTTCTCCACATCCTCTCCAGCATCTGTTGTCTCCAAATTTTTTAATGATCACCATTCTAACTGGCGTGAGATGGTATCTCAGTGTGGTTTTGATTTGCATTTCTCTAATGACCAGTGATGATGAGAATTTTTTCATATGTTTGTTGGCCTCATATATGTCTTCTTTTGAAAAGTGTCCATATCTTTTGCCCACTTTTGAATGGGTTTGTTTGTTTGTTCGTTTTCTTGTAAATCTGTTTTAGTTCTTTGTAGATTCTGGATATTAGCCCTTTGTCAGATGGGTAGCTTGCAAAAATTTTTTCCCATTCTGTTGGTTGTTGGTTCACTCTAACGATTGTTTGTTTTGCTGTGCAGAAGCTCTGAAGTTTAATTACATCCCATTTGTCTATTTTGGCTTTTGTTGCCAATGCTTTTGGTGTTTTAGTCATGAAGTCCTTGCCTATGCCTATGTCCTGAATGGTATTGCCTAGCTTTTCTTCTAGGGTTTTTATGGTATTAGGTCTTATGTTTAAAACTTTAATCTATCTGGAGTTAAATTTGTGTAAGGTGGCCAACAGTCAGAAATCCTGACTCTACTAAAATCACAAAAGAAACTAGCTAGGCGTGGTGGCAGGCACTTGTAGTCCCAGCTACTTTGGAGGCTGAGGCAGGAGAATCACTTGAACCTGGGATGCGGAGGTTGCAGTGAGTCAAGATTGCACCATTGCACTCCAGCTTGGGTGACAGAGTGAGACTCCCTCTCAAGAAAAAAAAAATATTTCTGCAAACTGATCTTATTAAATACATGCACAATGATATAGGATTAAAAAAATAATGACTGGTATTCTCAGCAAACTGACACAAGAACAGAAAATCAGACACCACATGTTCTCACTCATAGGTGGATGTTGAACAATGAGAACACAGGGAAACAGGGAGGGGAGCATCACACACGGGTCTGTTGGAGGGGCCAAGGCAGGGACAGTGGCGGGGTGGGGAGGTCGGGGAGGGATAACGTGGGGAGAAATGCCAGTAGGTGACGGGGGGATGGAGGCAGCAAGCCACATTGCCATGTGTGTACCTATGCAACAATCCTGCATGATCTGCATGTGTACCCCAGAACCTAAAATGCAATTGACAAAAAAGAAAAAAATAATAATGACTGGTAATTCTATCTTGTTTATAGCTGGCCTTTTTATGGTGTTTCATAGTGTATAAAATATTTTTACATTTTTTTCATTTAATCTGTAAATAAGTTAGATGATGTAATCCTTATTTGCATGTGAGGTAGTTCAAACAACTTTGTGGCTTGCAAAGGTTAGTAAGTGGGATTCCACCCCACATTTTCAGAGACTTCAAAGCCAGTTATTTTTGCATTACCCTATATTGCATCTTAGTTCCTATTCCCTGCTGTGTCCAAGTTTATGTAGATAGGTTGGATTATAAGGAGTTTCTGAGATACGGAGTTTTACTTGTTTTCTTGGGCATCATTCCATATTCTGAAACCTGTGGGCTTTTCTGGCGCTTTCTTCTCTTTCTCTATTTTATGTTGTCTTTCATGGTGTGCAAAATTTATTTCCTCCACATATCTCTCCCTTTGGTCTGATTTCTTTCATAGGAAAAATAAAGTTGAAGCACAATGATAAGTCTAATCTTTCAGAAAGTTAAATGATACTTAAAACCCTATTGTTGGAAAATTGTTAATTTATAACCAGCTCATTGTTCTTGCTATTTTTTCCTATAATAGTGCATATTACTCTCCTTACAGCCTTCTCTGTTTATTATTTCTAGGTGTCCTGAGTTTAATTTTAAATTTAGTTCTTCTCCCCTTACTGTTAGTAGTTTTTAAAAATTTAGTATTATTTGAGACATTCCTATGGAGAGTGGTAATTTTATTTGTTTTAATAAAGTTAGCATATTTAATGAATTTTTTCCCTCTTTTGAAGACTGTGAACCAGAAGAGCTGACTGACTGGTCTATGGATGAAAAATGTTCATTTTGTAACCTACAGAGAGAAGCAGTCAGTGTAAGTTTTAGTGCTATGAAATTATCTTTAAACTAATGCACAATTGTAACAGTTTTTTTTAAATCTTAATTTGTTTTGAAAAGTTGTGACTCACAGTGGAAGTTTAAATATTTGATTTTGGTAAACGAAAATATTTTAAAGTCTTACATTAGAAGTCTTAACATTTAGCTTAACTTGCAGCTGAAAATCCTAGAAATCTCATCTTTTTATACTTATTTATTTCACATTTCTTTCTTATCGTTCTCTGACTCATGAAGTTTAGTTCAGGGCTATTTTATATTTAGGTATAGAGGGGTAAGCTTGAAGGCCTACTTTAGTCTGAGACCACTCTACAATCTGATTTCTTAGAAATTAATAGTAGGGGTATAATGTGCTAGTTTTAGCCTTTCACTTACTCTGGAAGTCTTTTGGATATTGTAATTATCTCCTGTATAAATGATGAAATATGTAAGTGTCTGCTGTATACAGGACATAAACTATGCAACCAGCATCTTGTGTGGTGAGAAATCCTGATTTCTTTTCTACCGTTGTGATAAAGGCTGAGAAGAAATGAGAACTTAAGAACTTGTACTGATTTTGATCAGATTAGTGGGTAAACACATCTGTTTTGTTATTAAAACTCTTACAAGATTACATTACTGGCATGCCAATATAGTGAATTTATTCACCAGTATGTTTTATATGCGAGGAATAGGTTATTTTGACCCTCTTTCATAGCTACTTCTTTTTTCCTGACTCTTATTCTGAATTTTTTTCCCTCTATCTAATTTGATATAATTTAAAGGGTAGAACAAATGAACATTTAGAGCATTATTTTTTTTGTCATTTTTAATAGAATTCCATGTTTGAATTAAAAAATGATTTTGTATGTTGTTGTCTTCTTGTACTTTTAGGATTGTATACCATCTCTTGATTCTTCACAGTCAACACCAACAGAGGAACTGTCATCTCAGGGCCAGTCCAACACTGATAAGATTGAATGCCAAGCAGAAAATTATCTAAATGCACTCTTTCGAAAGAAAGGTAATATTGGTATGCTTTCTCATTTGAAATTTGCAGTAGAGATATAAAATATTTGAATTTTGTTTACACAAAAGTGTTTTATATGTCAGCCTCTCTACTTCATTCTTTATTACTTCTTTCTTTATTCTTAATTTTTCTTTATATTTTTAGGGATTCTAAGAGTCTCAATCATTATAATACTAGCCTTGTATTAGGCATTCCTGTTCAGCATTCTATTTTCAAATATCTCTGACTTTATCTCACATTTTCCTTATCTACTATAGGCACCTTTAAAATTTTTTCTTATGCTTCTGGTCTTCCTTATTGTATTGCTGTTCTGAACACTTCAAAATTTGTTTGATGTTCAATAAGTTATAGATATATAATATTATATTGCAAAGCTATACCTGTTAATGTAATGGTTAAATCACTTATCAGCTTGGTTGGAGTATATTTGCTGACTTACTATTTCAGTGTTTGTTTGGTAGCTTGAATTTTCTTAGTAGACATTAAAAAATTTATGTTGTTTTTGTTTCTTGTCTCTCTAAACTACTCAAACCAAATAGTTCTTGTTTTACTTGTTACCTTACTTCACACACATGTATCAAGCAGAATTAGTTTTTATATTTTAGTTACTTGGGAGAATTATAGAAATGTAGAACCTGTCATGTTTTGTTCTTGGCTGTTCCCACAGTAATAGAGTGTCTTATTTTTACCACCTGGACCTTTGGAGTAAGTTATGGTGTGTGTTTAGATTGGGGGATTATCCTCTCTCTCAGCTTTGAAATTGAGAAAACATTACCATATTGTCACCATCTACTTTTTGACCCTATTTTACTCCTCTTTTAAATGAGATATCACCAGATATTTTTCTACTAAATTGATAACTTTCATGTTTAAATCAGTAATGTTTAAAATAGTCTTGCTTTTGATAAAAGAGTTTTGTTTAGTCTTAAGTGTTTAAGTTCTTTTAGATGTTGAAATATGGAAATCATCTTATTAGAAGAGTTATTGTATAATTTAAAGGCCTAAAATTAAGAACTATTATTTTTAAGAACAAGGGATGGAAAATCTTTTACTATGTGTTACTGTTGAGAAATTTGCATTATCTTTAAAAATCAAATTCTTTTCTCAAAATTTTTAGTACAGTGTTAAAATTGTTTTACAGCCAGGTACAGTGGCACATGCCTATAGTCACAGCTAATAGGTAGGCTGAGGTGGGAGAATTGCTTCAGCCCAGTTGTTTAAGGCCAAGCTGGGCAACAAGACCCCATCTCTTTAAAACAATAATTTTACATGCTTTCTTTAAGGATTTTATAACATTAATTTAGAAAATTTTATTGTTAGTGTTCACTTACAGGAAGAATTATGTTATAGATTTGTATCACTAAAGCAACTGGAAGAAATATACACATTTACACACATACACACAGTAAGTTTCATTTACCTTGGAACTCATTACTCAGTCTCCATTTCCTTTGAGTCATTTGTAATGATAATAACTAGAATTATCAATAATAATAGCCGTTAATTTTTGATAGTATGGAGTTAGCCTATGCTCCATTGCCCTATTAAGAGTAATCAGTAAAAACTTGGTACTATTTCAGCTGATTCAAGCATCTGGGTCTCCAAGAGGTCTCCTACCAATGGTTGGGTGAGTGTTCATGGATATTTAGTGACCTCTTGATTTCTGGATTTCAACATCTTTTGAAAGACTGCAGATTTTTTAAAGATTCTTCCTAGTGTTTTTGCTTTGTTTTAGGCCTTTGTTAACTTCTTTATTTGTAGTTCATCATCACTTTCCAGATTTAATTAACCATAAAGATTTTTCTACTTGTTTACTTGGGCTTTTTTTATTTGCTTTCAGTAAAATAATTTTAGAGATTTCCAAATGGTCTGACCAAGATGGGACTAGAATATAATAACAATATCTTTTAAATGGTCTTAACTCCTTTATTAGTTTGCCATTTGAGTTCTACTATTAACTCTGCTTTGAAGTAAAAGGCAAGAAGTATGATTTTAAAGGCAGGAAATACTTCTGAGTCTTTGGAGTAGCATATAACACATTGTTAAAATACCTTTTTAGTGAAGATTTTTTTCCCTGAAAAAAATCCCAAATTCGGTCATTTTTAGGGATCATGGATATGGGTGACATTAATATTCCTGACACTTTAAATCTTTTGCTTAGTTTGAGGAACATATGCATGTTGATCATCTTGCTAAAACATAAAGAAATCATTTAATATTCTTATGGTAATGAACTTACTGTCTTTCCCAACTTACGCTTTTTGAGATGGTGCTAATGATAAATATAACCTATTATTGAGAATATCACTGCCTGGGATAATGATGATGATTGATATGATCAGTTATGATTGAGCACTAAACCTTTTTAATGCTCTACCTCATTTAATGCCAAAACAATATTAAGAGGTAGGTACTGTTTAACAGATAGAAACAATGAAGCTCGGAGAAGTTACATAACATGATTTTTAGTTCTGTGTGATGAACATTTGAGCCATCCATTTGAGCCATCCAGAAGAAGTTCAAAAAATGAACAGTGTTCTGTGTGAGGAGCACCTAGATTATTTTAAGTACTAGGTAGAAAACACTTCCCATTCTCTGCTAGTTAGCAGACTAGGATTAGAATTATTTTATTTGAATTAAGCAGGCTAGAGAGGAACTATGAGGAATACTCTCTGTTTCTCATAGGTTTCTGAACAATTTCAGTGATTAATCCCTTACAGTGCTTAATAATGGGTAGGTTGTAGGAATGCCACTGTCATTAAACCTTCTCAAGAATGGTGGAAGCTTATTACTTAAATTCAGCTCAGACAATTCATTGTATTTAGAAGCTAGTCAAAAATACTCTTTCAGGGTTGAATAAGTTGAATGCAAAGAGGAGGATGTTCTAGGAAAAAGGTAAACTTTTAACTAGTTTTGTATATTCTTTACTTTAGAAATGTTTAAAAATTGAATTCCTTCTAGCGGTTAACTCTAAAATTAACTAGAGTGCTAGAGTAGAGTCAAATCTCCGTAACAGGGACTTTGTTTTGTTTCTTGCAGAATCCCAGTGACTAAGATAGTACCTACATCTTAGGTCTTGAGTTAATATTTCTTTGGTGAATAAATGAGTACTAAGATAAACTATACTTATGTATCTTTCAGTTTCTCTAAATATTCAGTAGTGTTAGTACTTCACTTCTTCTGTTTTGAAGAAGTAAATTATTTTGTATGTATATATAGTTTACCTTTCTCTGCTTTGTACTTAAAGTACTACTGTATATAGTTTGAATATCAGTTTGTTTGGAATGTTGATAAACGTAGGCATATAGATATAAAATGGCTTGTTCACAGGTATCCTTATAAAATGTAAACTAAGTTATTTTGGCCTTTAGCTGCAGATTCTCTAATCACCTGAAATGTTTGTGTCACTGGCTTATGATTCAGAAAAATGTCTCATCTTTTATTTTTAAAATGAAGGCTGCTGGACTTGACTAAATTGGACAGATAATATGTACATAGTAGCTCAGTAAATCATACTGCTATCTATATAATAAAACAAAGCCATCCTTTATCAAAATGTAATATGTTTTTCCTGCTTTCTTTTAATACCCACATATGCTTAGCATTCATGTACCCACAATTCTGTGTTTTTTTTCTGAAGACCTTCTTGATGAATTTGATGCCATTAGTTGAAAGCTTCTTTTAATGAACTCTTTTCCCTTAAATTAATTGATAGCCAAGTTTTCTATTAAAGTTTTCCATGCTTTTTGGGAACACAGGCCCTTTTTCTTTCAAACCATTAATGTTTTTGTTTTATACTATAGCATGATATAAAAACTAGTATGGTTCACTAATCAGTTGGGGTATGACTGATGATAAAGTAATTGATTTCTTTAAAACAGGTAGTGTTATCCTTTAGATTGCTTTTCTCTAAATGCAGACATACTTGATTGACTATGTAAATTTAACATGATTCATTCAGGCCTTAAGCGTTTCTCATGTAAGTGTTACTTTGTGATGTCATTGTGGTCATACTTTGAATATCTCTTCTATGTGTTGCCCTTTTTGGAACTCTCAGGGAATTTTAAGTGCTGTAAAATAACTCATATACCATTATCAGCTGCATTCAGAGGTGTTGATGAAAAGATTTTTCTTCTTTTCTTACCAGGTACTTGTAAGATAGTAAACAGATTCTAAGAACACACTCAAAATTAGAACTGGATTGAATACTTTATATGTTTCTGATAAATATCTCGCTTTTAGTTGCAATTCCATCCATAGAAAGAATTAAGGGAAACCTGCCAGGTCATCCATCATCACCCAGATTCTCATCTTCCTTTGACTTTTTAATTCCCTAGTTCGACCCAGTCTCCTATCCCTTTACAAGCACCCAGATTCCTCCTACGGTGTCTTCTGTAACTTCGGTCTTTCATCAGCAGAATTCTCAGTCTCTTCTCTAAGTATTCCTCTTTCTTTATTGCTGTAATGGAAACCTATGTGTTCATAAAGGATGCTTTTGTAGTTTCTCATTTACTGATTGTTTTCAATTCCTTACTTTATGTAACATAAGGAGGCAACTGGCAGGCAGCCTGCAGAATCTTTGTATCTGCCCTACTTGCTCAAAAACATGACCTTCTTTGAAACACATGACATTAAAGTATTCCATCTATATTATCATCTTTACCAGGCTTTTTACTTTCTTCCTCCCAAATACTATTCCCATCATAGCTCATGTTGACTTCAAATTCTGTGTAGCTGAACATCTAACACCCTGGCCTCTCAGTTACTTGATCTCTTCGTTTCCAGTACTCTTCCTTTGTTTACTGTAGCCACTTTTTCCTGTATTCTTACACCTTTATCACCTCCCAAATCCAATTTTACCTATCCCTTTTTCTGACTACCATCTTATCCCAATACTCTCATTCCAGTATTTATTTTTTAATTATACTTAAAGTTCTGGGGTACATGTGCTGATAGTGCAGATTATACATATTTACAGGATACATGCGATATTTTGATACATGCATACAATGTGTAATAACCAAATATCCATCACCTCAAATAGTTATCATTTTTGTGTTGAGAACATTTCACATCTTTGCTTCTAGCTATTTTGAAAAATACAATATATTGTTATTAACTGTAATCACCCTGCTGTGCCACCAAACACTAAAACTTATTCCTTCTATCTAACTGTACATTTGTACCCAACCTCTTCATCCCTTCTCCACCACCCTTCCCAGCCTGTGGTAAATATCATTTTACTCTCTACCTCCATGGGGTAAGTGTTTTCTTAAGCTCCCACATATGAATGAAAATGTGTGATATTTGTCTTTTTATGCCTTGCTTATTTGATTTAGCAAATAGTCTTCCAGTTCCATACATTTTGCTGCAAATGGCATGATTTTATTCTTTTCATGACTGAATAGTATTCCATTATGTAGATATACCACATTTGCTTTATCCATTTGTGGACATTTAGGTTGAATTCATAACTTGACTATTGTGAATAGTTCTCCAATAAACATGGGGATACATGATATACTGATTTCCTTTCTTTGATATATTGATTTCTTTTTCTTTGATATACTGATTTCTTTTCCTTTGGGTAGATACCCAGTAGTAAGGTTGCTGGATTTTATGGTAGTTCTATTTGTAGATTTTGAGAAACCTCCCTACTGTTTTGTATAATGGCTACACAACGTACACTCCTACAAACTGTAAAAGAGTTCCCTTTCCTCTGCATATAAGCCAGCATTTGTTATTATTTGTCTTTTTTATAATACCCGGCCTAACTGGGGTAAAATGATGTCTCATGGTGGTTTTGAATTGCATTTATTTCCCTGATGATTAGCGATGGTGAACATTTTTTTCATATGCCTGTTGTCCATTTGTGTGCTTTGTTTTGAGAAATGTCTATTCAAGTCATTTGCTCACTTTTTAATGGGATTATTTGTGCAGGTATTAAATTTTTTTTTCTTTTACCTCATTGCAGCCTTCAATCTGTAGACCACACCACTTTCACTGTTTATCTCCTCATGATTTCACTTCTCTCAGTATTCAGCTCACATACTGTGCTTGAAAACTGTGATCATTTTTCATAGAAAATCTTAACTCCCTTTCCTCTCTTTGCCTTTGTCATATTTGACACTCAGAACCTTTTCTGTGTTTTAATTCAGTTTTCATTTATTACACACTTACTCTGGAATAGCTGAACATGACAAGAGGAAAACATCCAGTCATGCTATTTTTCTGAGTCTCCTTTATCTAGTCCATTTCCTCTCTTATAGGTGATTATTTTATCTCTCTCTCCTCATACCTCCACCAACTAAAAATTCTCCTTCCTTTTTGTAGCAGAATCACCTTCTAGTATACCGTATGCTCTACTTATTTTATTTATTGTTTATCTGTTGCCTTCTGCTAGAATATAAGCACCATGAGTAATTGAATTTTTGTTAACTAATATATTTCAAGGACTAACATGCAGTAGGTATTTAGTAATAATATTTGTTACTGTCCATACTTTTGTCATCTCCACTTTCCACCTTCCCTTCTCTTTTCGATACACCCTAGTTAGACTTTCTTTCCTATGACTCCACTAAACTTGTTGTATCAATTTCACTGATAATTACATCTTGTCCTATTCAAAGGAATGCCAACCAGTTCTCATCTTACTCAAGACTTTCAGCATCATTTGATAGGGCAGGTCTTTCTTGGTTTCTGGAAAATTATACCCTTCGGATTTTTTTTTTTTTTTTTTTTTTTTTGCCTTTCTCACAAATTGCTTCTTTCACATGATTCTTACTGGTTTTCTTCTTTTTGACCTTTAAATGTTAAAGACCCCTAAGAGTTAGTCCTCAGCTGTTTTCTCCTCATGATTCACATCCGCTCACTTGATGAGACCTCATTCAGTTCTATGACTTTAATTATCATGTGTGTGCTGATGGTAACTACATATTCAGTCTAATCCTAACCTTTGCTTCTACTTTACTAACTCTTATATCTAACTGCCTAGTTGATAGTCTTCACTACAATGGCTAATAGGCATCCCACAATGACCTGTCTAAAACTTTATTTTAATCTATTCCCCTTCCCCAACTTTTTCCATCTTTGTGAAAGGTATCATTCATGACTCAGTTGATCAGGCCAAAAGGCCAGGAGGAGCCTTCTTTGATGTCTCAGTATCTTTTACAGCCCACATGCAACCTATTATCAAGTCTCTACCCTCAAATCAATTCTAAATCTGACCACGTCTCATCATTGCCATTGCTACTACCTTAATCTAAGGCCTATCCGGTGTGGTTATACTACTTAAGAGCCTTCTAACTGGTCCTTTTGTTTCTACTTTTCCCCCTTAACAATTCAGCTTTCTATACAAAAAGAAGAATGATGCTTCTAAAGCGTCAACCAGATCATTATTCCTCCATTTGAAAACATCTAGTGGCATTACATGTCATTTAGAATAAAATCTCTCAAGGACTCTGTGGTCTAGTTCTGCCTCCTCCTTGACCACATCTTGTTGCTCGTTCTCTTGAATACTTACTGACTTTTTGCTTTTCCTCAAATGTGCTAACCATATTCTCTACTCAGGATCTTTATACTTGCTGTTGTCTCTCTCTGGAGTCCTGTTTCTACCAGTGCATATTTCCAATTTCTTCATAGCATCAAATATTGCCCCTCTCCTGATGATGCACTGCCCTCACCACCCTATTGATAATTGATCTCAGTCACTCTTTCCCGTTATTTTTTTTTTTAAGTCTCCCTGACTCCTCTTAAAATTTGTTTATCTGCCACTACTTCTGGAATATAAGAACAATATAGGCAGGGATTTTGTGTTATCCGTAGCACCTAGAATAGTACCTGGCAACATTAACACTCAATAAGTTGAGTGCATTTAAACCTTTTAGTAAAGAAATGTTTTCAGAATCAAAAGCAATTCCTTAAAATCATGTTGGCCTTTGGTTTTTAAAATATGTAACTCAACTGCAGTATGTTAGACCTTTAGACAAACATGACTGAGTCCTGGCAGGTGACAAGTAAGTGCTAATATTCTAAGATGTTCTAGGGATCAGCCAAACATAATGAAAATATAAGTGATTCTAAATTCCTTTCAGAAATGTTTAGTCATTTTTCTTTCAGTGCTTTTGTACATCCCTAATAACCTTTGGAATAAATGTTTAAATTTGAGGGGAACAGATGCAGGCGAAATTGTGGAGAAAAGGAAACACACACTACTGGTGGGAGTGTGAATTAGTTCACCCATTGTGGAAAGCAATGTCAAAGAGCTAAAAACAGAACTACCATTCAACCAAGCAATACCATTACTGGGTGTATGCCCAAAGAAATACAAATTGTTCTGCTATAAACATACATGCATACATATGTTCATTGCAGCACTGTTCACAATAAGAAAGGCATGGAATTAACCTAAATACCCATCAGTGGTAGACTGGATAAAGAAAATGTGGTATATATATACCATGGGATACTATGCAGCCATAAAGAAGGATGAAATTATATCCTTTGCAGCAATATGGATGGAGCCAGAGGCCATTATCTTTAGCAAATTAACACAGAAATGGAAAAACAAGTATCACTGTTCTCACTTAAGTGGGATCTAAAATAATGAGAACTAATGGGCACAAAGGGGGGAACCGTAGACACTGGGCCCTACTTAAGGGAGGAGGATAGAAGGTGGATGAGAGGAGAGAGTGGATCAGGAAACATAACTATAGGGTAATATGCTTAGTACATGAGTGTTGAAATGGTCTGTGCATCAAAACCCCGTGGCATGAGTTTGCCTGTAATAACAGACCTGCACATGTACCCCTGAACCTAAAATAAAAGTCTTTTAAAAATTTCTTGAGAAGAAAGAAACATTTTTAAAAAATTTGAGTTTTTCTGAATAATTTCTTTGAGTATTCTAATTCATTTGAGAAAATTTAGTAGGTGGGAATGCAGACCTGATCATCAAAAGAGATGTACTTATATTTTGGGACCCTATTTTTTGAATTACCATCTGTCTTTAGGTAATAATTCTTCTGTATGCTCTGTCTCTAATATGGCAGTCAGTAAAATTAGGCTATATTTAATATATTATCTAGCAGTCGATATATACTGTTCAAAATATATTTAAGTACTAAGTGGGAAGAAGCACTTTTATGTGGAAGTAACGGAAGAACTAATATGTGCTATATGACTAGTTAGTATTATAGTGTCTTAAGTAAGCCTTTTTATTGATACTTTTCCCAGTTTTCTTGAATAACTCATGAACTTACCAACTGTATCATCACCTGTGTGTTCTTTTATAGAATGCTACTAATTTAGTTTTCTTTTCCCCATTTGTGACTTTCCCCCCAGCACAACTAGCATGTTTGGCTTTATAAAATGTATTTCTGGGCCATGATTAGTTCATTAATTCAACAAAGATTTACTAAGCTCCTACTACATGCCAGGCACTGCTCTACTGAACAAAAGAAAAAATATCCCTGTCTTCATAGACCTTTATGTCCTAGTGAAAGGAGGCAGATAATAAAGAAGTAAATTATATCTGTGGTTGAATGTGTATATATACACACCCAAAATACTCACATGCTTATTATATATGAATATAGAAAAATGCTGTGGAGACAAAATGGAAAAAGGGACACAAAGAATGGAGATGGTGATTACATTTTTATAAATGGTAATCAGATGACATTTGAGTAGAGATGTAAAAAAAAGTTGAGGTAGCAAACTATAGAGATCTTAGGGGAAATATATTTCAGAACTTAAAATAATAGCAATTTTGAGAAGTTATTGATTTGCCATGTGGTAGGTGATTGCCATTCCCATTCTTCGGTTTTATAGAATGTTTGTTTTCCTCTAAAGAACAATCTAAAATTGTAACATTTTAAGGCAGGAAGAGAAGTTAAAGATTGTCTGTGTTTCTTTACACATAAAGAAATAGTTAATAACTTGACCAGAACATGTACTACAGGGTAAACAAATAATTAAATAATGTTAAATAATTAATGATTGTCAGTAGCACTTAGCAAAATAAAGACAATTTTTTAAATGTCTGATTAATCGATTATAGTGTTGGTTGAGTGAAATGTGGTGGTTAAAAAAAAGAAATAGGGGCTTTAGCTCCCATTCTGTTTGATAGTGAGTTAAGCCAGAGTGAACTGGTGAAGTAGTGAAATAGGTTCCTGAGGTTCATCCTTGTCTGAATCCATGGGAGTAGCTCTGAATCATCAACTGAGCCATAGGCAAAGCAACTGAATGAAAAAACTCCTCAGAATGAATAAACTGTTTAAAGTTACTTCACTTGCAGTTTTTTAGCTCCTGATCACCCAGTACTCTATTTGTAGTTTCATTTCTTAATGTGATGAGTCTCCTCATGTCATGATCAAACTTACTTGTAACAACATACATTTTATTTGTGTGGTCTAATTTTTTTTTTTTTTTAAGATTCAGTGTCAAGTATTTGTGACTCTTTTTCTTTGCCTGACTAATGATGAACATCAAGTGGAAAGATTTTTTTCAATGATAAACGTCAACATTTCTACTGCCCATTTCATTAAATTCAGTCTCCATTAGCAAGATGTAAGACATTTTGCTTTACAGTTAACATTTCCATTAACTCCTGGAAGTTTAGTAAAATATACGCTATATTCTTTCATACTTCATTCATTGTTTTTGGTGAAATTTCCTCCAAGCTTGATTGGCTGATAGTATCATCTTATGAAAACTTTTTCTTAAATCGTACATTAAAGAAGTGTCAAATGTATTAATACCCCACATCAGATATTCATAATCAATATGCTTGAAGTATGTGATATATCCTTTGTCTATAGGCTGCATTAATAACATTTAGTTGAAAAGCAAAAGAGTCCATTTAAATATTGTCTTCAAAAATAACGTTAACTAGAAAGACATGTACATAAACATGATCTGTTATCAGAAGTGCCTTGTTTGGAAGATTTTCTTTCCCCATATGTTCCTTGATGAATAATAAAGGATGGTTCTGTACAACATCTTGAATACCTTTACACTAAAACTTTATGATTTGAACACCATAAAACAAGCATACTTTCCTTTAACATTACCTTAAGAGCTCTTCAGTTTTTCAAGTGGTATACCAACAAAGGTTATAACTTAATATCATCTTTACACTTTGCACTTAAAAAGTGATGTTGAGCTGTCTTTGACATCTTGATATTCTATTATTGTTCTTCCTTGTCTAAAACAATTTGAGTTGGCAATTTTTTCCTCCATAGAAGTTCTCATTCATCAGGATTGAAAATGTGCATAGAGGTTTAAACACATTTGTCAATACTGTAGTTTTTCAAATTAAACAGGGAGTGCTGCTACAGCCTCACTGTTGGCAGAAACTATTCACTGAACTGTGATCCTCAAATTATGTAGTTTATACAGTTCTTAAATTTCTCAAACCATCTGTACTTCTTTAAAACTCAACTTTTTCACTGAATCATTGCCTTCTTCAGCTGAGGTGCACTATAATACAATGTGATTGTTTGGTTACAACAGAGAGTTTAAGAAATAGTTTATATATGTGTGTGTGTGTGTGTGTATATATATATACATATATATATGTATATATATATACACACACACACACACACACACCACACACACACACATACACTTTAAGTTCTGGGGTACATGTGCAGAACATGCAGGTTTGTTACATAGGTATACATGTGCCATGGTGGTTTGCTGCATCCATCACCACGTCATCTACATTAGGAATTTCTCCTAATGCCTTCCCTCCCCAGTCCCCCCACCCTACAACAGTCCCCAGTGTACGATGTTCCCCTCCCTGTCTCCATGTGTTCACAGTGTTCAACTCCCACTTATGAGTGAGAATATGTGATGTTTGGTTTTCTGTTCCTGTGTTTGCTGAGAATGATGGTTTCCAGCTTCATCCATGTCCCTGCAAAGGACATGAACTCATCTTTTTTTATGGCTACATAGTATTCCATGGTATATCTGTGCCACATTTTCTTTATCCAGTCTATCTTTGATGGATATGTGGGTTGGTTCCAAGTCTTTGCTATTGTGAACAGTGCCACAATAAACATACATGTGCATGTGTCTTTATAATAGAATGATTTATAATCCTTTGGGTATATACCCAGTAATGGGATTGCTGGGTCAAATGGTATTTCTATTTCTAGGTCTTTGAAGTCTTGCCATACTGTCTACCACAATGGTTGAACTAATTTACACTTCCACCAACAGGGTAAAAGCATTCCTATTTCTCCACATTTCTCTAATGACCAGTGATGTTGAGCTTTTTTTCATGTTTGTTGGCTGCATAAATGTCTCCTTTTGAGAAGTGTCTGTTCATATCCTTTACCCACTTTTTGATGGGGTTGTTTGTTTTTTTCTTAGGATTTCGTGACTAAAACACCAAAAGCAATGGCAATAAAAGCCAGAATAGACAAAGTGGAATCTAATTAAGCTAAAGAGCTTCTGCAAAAGAAACTATCACCAGAGTTAACAGGCAACCTACAGAATGGGAAAAAATTTTTGCAGTCTACCCATCTGACAAAGAGCTAATATCCAGAATCTACAAAGAAGTTAAACAATTTTTTTTTTTGAGACAGAGTATCACTCTTGTTGCCCAGGCTGGAGTGTATTAGCACTATCTCGGCTCACCACAACCTCTGCCTCCCAGGTTCAAGCAATTCTCTTGTCTCAGCCTCCCGAATAGCTGGGATTACAGGCATGTGCCACCACACCCAGCAAAATTTTGTATTTTTAGTAGAGACGGGGTTTCTCCATGTTGGTCAGCTTGGTCTTAAACTACCGACCTCAGGTGATCTGCCTGCCTCAGCCTCCCAAAGTGCTGGAATTACAGATGTGAGCCACTGTGCCTGGCCCAAGAAATAGATTTTTGTGGAATTACAAAAAGTACGAATAATTCTACTTGAAGTAAGAGCTAGGAGAAGGAAGTATGTTGTTCACAGGCTTTACAATAGAGGTAAGAGTTGAGCAGAATTTCCTTAGTAGAAGAATGCAAAGGAAAAGGGATAGCTCTTGTATCAGGGTTCTTGATTTAAAGTTACTAACTTAGCCCATGTTAAGAAAAAGGGGGTTATTGGGAGACTATTCAGCGTACTCACAATTATCTAAAGCCTAGAGGGCCAAGGTTAGCAAATAAAAAACCCGAGAATACAGAGGAACCACAGCCAAGGACAAATTGTAATAAACAAGTCTGCATAACCTGAGGTTTATGCTTCCATAATGTGTTCATTTTTCCAAGTCCTGAGAGGATTCATTTAATTGGCCCATTCTAAAACATCTGTCTGCCCACCCTTAGCACCACTATGGCAGAGAAAGAGAGGAGGGATCTGGCCTCTTCCACATCGATTGTACATGTAGTCAAAATATGAGAATAGCACTGTAGAAAATGAATATGCCCACACAGACCAGGTTTATAAAAAACAAGATTCTAGAGTTGTCAGGTGAAGTGTGTATGCTTTTTATTGTAGTGCTCTCTACCGCACTAGCTAAAAACCTGGAAAAGGGGGAGTTAGGGTACTAAAATTAGGCGACTTGGTTGCTGGACAGTACACCCACAAAGCCAGATGTTCATTAAACCCCTTCATTTGCCAAAAATAAGGACATATTCTCAGCCCTTAGGCTGCTTAGCCCTTACAGTGTCTGACTTCGTTGATCACTCGTTTCTTTCTTGGAAATGCTCTTTCCTTTGGCTTTTGCTGTACTGCTTTCTTTCATTTCTATGCTCTTCTGAAACTTGTTTCCTGTTTTCTCTTTTCTTTTTTTCCTTTCCTATGAGGAAGAAGGTGTAAGTTGGGTAAGGTAGATTTTCTTATTCTTTGTTTCATCCCTTAAATGTTACTCTTCTCTTGAGGCTAAATTCTCAGCCTCCTTTTAATTTTATGGACTCTCCCTGGACAGCCTTAAGCTTCAAGCCCTCAAATCCTAGTGATAGAAAATCTGCATTGCTAGTCCTGATTTTTCAAGTTCATATTCCTGGCTGCTTCTAGGTTATCTACTTCCAGATACAACCCACAAGAATTTCAAAGGAGGTAGTATGTACAACACTGGAAAATTTTAGTTATTCCTTTTGACTTCCACTCCTGTCTCCTCCATTAAAATATGAACTCTTTGAGGACAGATGCTGTCTTTTATTTCATCATTATTTTCTAGTACTTAGCACATATATTTATGCTCAAAACATGTGTAATGAATGTTTCCTATTCTAGTCTCCAGAAAAATGAGAAGTTTAAAATCCTATCCTATGGCCCCATTTTTTTATATAAATAACCCATATTCCCAGTTACCTTTATTAGAAACTTCACACTAAATATTTGTTGGGTAACTGAATCTACCAGGTCCCCTCAATCTGATTGATTTTACTTAAAAAGTTGTTTAATTGACCATGCAGGTGTTCGTATTTTCTTGGCTTTACAATAACCCTCCACATATTTATCTTTTCATTTTCTTCTAAAAGCCATTATTCCCTTAAAAAACCTTTCACTTGCTACTGCTGCTTAGTATCAACACTAAAATCCAATTATGTTTATGTGTGCTTCAGTGTTTTTGCTGCTTCCCATTTCCTCTTTGCTTGATAAACTAACGCATCTTTCAAGGAAGAAATGTTTTATATTCTCTGATCCCTCTCCTGTTTTTCTTTTCACTACCTCCAGGCAAAAATTAAAGTTTCCCTCTTAGATTTCCTGTAATACATTGTATATGTACATAAATTAGATGTACTTTACTAAAAAGAGAAAGGATTATAAGAAACTAAAACCTATATCATGTGGTTATCTGTTCTACTTGGTGAGAATACAGCCTATACAGATGGTGATATGAAAGTTAATGCATTTACTGGTCTTTTTAAAAAATGTTTTTATTGTAAATTGACAATTTATAATTGCATAAATTTATGGGGTACAAAGTGACTTATGAACACAACTTGGAATAATTAAGTCAAGCTATATACATCATCACTCCAAGTACCTTTTTTTGTGGTGACAATTTACTCTCTTAGTGATTTTGAAAGGTATAATACTCTATTTTTAACTCTATTCACCACATTGTAAAATAAATCTAAAAAGAAAAAAAAAATCCATATTCCTTTTGAGATGGTGTATGCTTTGACCCTGTCTCCCCATTACCCCTACCCTCAGCCTTTGTATTCTACTCTCTATTCCTTGTATTCTACTATTCTACTCTCTGCTTCTTGAATTTGATTCTTTTAGATTTCACATGTAAGTGAAGACATGAAGTATTTATCTTTCTTTGTCTGGCTTACTGTACTTCATATAATGTTCTCCTGTTCCATCCATGTTGTTGCAAATGACAGAATTTCCTTCTTTAAGGCTGAATAGTATCCCACTTTGTGTGTGTTTTCTTTTGTGATAATGGTATGAATTCTTAACCTTTCTCCACCAAAAAAAAAACCTCCTGAAATGTTATAAAAGGCAAAGATCCTGTGATTCTGTATTCTTTATATTCCTGTGACCTGGCATATTCCTCATTCTGCATGGACCGTTGAGACCACCAAATCTGTAGAACAAAAAGAAATTTCAGGAAGCCCATGTTCACTTACTTTATCCTTGATTTTGTACTTATTCTTTGCAGTCCATACTCAGTGGTGAAATAGTAAGCCAAAGTGAAAGCAATGTAAGCAATGTGTAAGTTTTCATTCTTGCCAGCCTTTGAACCAGCTAGCTCATAAGCCTTCCAGAAGAAAAATCAGTGACTATTAGTAACTTTTGGTATAACGTGTGACAGAATAAAGAAATGTTTTCTCACTTTTGTTTTTCTGTGTGCTACCAATTTTAAAAGATTAACTTATTGCTCAATTGTTAATGCAGTCCTTACTCCCTTTGGAGAGTGAAGAGTCATTTCATTTATGAGATACCGTTTGAGTTACTTTGTTGAGTTGTGGGACCACGGTTGATCACTGAACACATGAATAAGTTATAGTGTTGAGTGTTTGGTCTCAAGGAGGACATTGCTGGTTATAGTAGGATACAATGGAGATTCAATAGGGAGAACAGTTTATGAGCTCTTGAATCTCTTGTCGTCTCAGAGGTGTTGAAATTGAAGACAAAACGAGCTGCGAGATCAGCGGTCCCCAGTGTTTTTGGCACAGGGGATGGGTTTTGCGGAAGACAATGTTTTCTCAGGCAAGGTATTGCAGGGAGATGGTGTCAGGATAAAACTGTTCTACTTCAGATCATCAGGCATTAGTTAGATTCTCATAAGGAGCATGCAACCTAGATCCCTCACATGCACAGTTCACAATAGGGCTGGTACTCCTATGAGAATCTAAGGCAGTTATGCTCAGTTGCTGGCTGCTCACCTCCTGCTGAGCGGCCCGTTTCTTTATAGGCCATGGACTGTTTCCAGTCTGTGCCCTAGGGGTTGTGGACCCCTGCTCTAGATATTCTTTTGAGAAACATATAATCTTTATATTGTATTCTTCCATACTAGGTTGTTAACTCGTAGAGAGCAGAAAATACATATACTTTCTCAATATCTTTTATTACCCTGAACAAGTATCATAGTTATATTAGAGTTTTGATAATTGATTTTTAATAACATAAAAATGAAAGATGATCTCTAGTTGAAATCTAGCTCTGTGCCTCTGTAATTATCCTATTACAGTATTTTCTAGGTAAATGATTCTTTTTAATACTCATTAATAGTAATTTGTTTGCATTTTGCTTACAGTCTTAGGCCATTTAAAAATTAAAGATAAAAAAGCAACATTTGGGAATGTCTTTTATGGCTCATTCTGTAGATAAAGTAGAGCAACAGTATGAGTCTTACTATTTGATTATTGAACCTAATTCCTCAGTTTACCTTTCTGCTTGTTATTGTAGCATTTAGATATTTTGCATGGTCTTCTTGTGACCAGAGAATAATACATTTAAATCCTGTAGTAGTCTATAGTGGTCCTTACAAAACTTAACTAATTTAGAATAGACTTTTTACTCTTATTTGGGTTTCACTCTATTATCAAAATATTAGATTTTCTTTGGAAACAAATCTGCTTTTTAACACTTTTACTTTGTTTTGCATTTGTTCCTAGGAATGCCTCAGCTATAGTAGATCCAAAAGCTTATATAAAAATTTTGTCATCTCTTGAGTACCATACTGGCTATACTGGTTAAGTTTTAACAAGTCAAATATTTGTGGCACCCCTAACTATAATTCTCTGCAGTAGCCTCTATACAGTAACTTCAAAGCTGTGTTGAAGGTGGCTGTAATAGGAATAAGGCAATATCTGAATGACTCCTTTGATGGATCAGAGATTTATACTACTTAATAGCAAGTGTCATCACTGCTGAAGAGGCAAAAAATAAAATAAAATAAAAGTCTATCATGGGAAATGATTCAGCATTCCAAATAACTTCTAGTCAGATTTCCACTACAATCCTGACTATTGTGTAGAGAAATATGAACATTGAGATAATGTATCTAAATTGGTTGACTGCTTCCCTATAAGAAGGAAATGGTTTACCCTTCCTTTTCAATTACCATAATTAAGTGTTTCATGTATTGAGAGTAAGAGGCCAGCTGGAAGACTTGTACCATTATTATTTATCTCTTCTGAACTTGTCTTGCATGGTGGAATATATTGTTAGCTTATATAGGAAGTGGAAGCTGGATGAAGCAAGATGGGAATGGAATGTCTGGGAACATTGATACAGAATAATTTTTGTATTAGCAGTCTATGTTATGGTGGTTATCAATGATTTCTGAAGGGGGTACATTTTTAAACATTTGTTTTCTTTTTCTGATAATATTCAGAAACCTCTGAATCTTTTCTCCTTTATTTTGCTTAGCAGGTTGTTCTCTGGCTCCCTTTATCTACGTCACAGTTATAAGAAATGAAGTGATGGATATAGCATTTTACCATTGCAACTTAAAATCAGCATATACTGCTTTGCTGCTGTAATTCTCATGATACTATTTATCTCTTTAATTTTACTTTCTAGCCCAGAGATTCTTAATGTGGGATTCACATAGTTCGCACAAAAGTTCATGGATAGGATTTCATGGGTCCGTGAACTTGAATGGGTGAAAAAATTATGTTTTTATTTTCATTGACCTTTAGTTGAAATATAACATTGACTTCAACTGTAAGCATAGACAACAAACAGCAGTGGTATTAGTAATACCTGTTCCAGTAATAGAAATCATAAACATTTTTACATCAGATCTTGAATTATTTTTTACGTTCTCACTACTTTGAAATGATGGTAGATATTAGACTTACTACTAGATTATATATTTTAATGCATTAAAAAGAGGTGTATATATATTACATCTTAATTTTTCTAAAGAAAAGGTTAACAACTATATTTTAATATAGTATGTTTCCTATATATTCATTCATTTAAAAACACAATTTAGAGAAAGAGCCCGTGGGCTTCACCACACTGCCAGAGGAGTCCTTGCACAAAAATAGTTAAGAATTCTGTTTGCCTCCTTTACTATTTAATCTTCATACTGTCCCTAGAATGTCATATCTTAAGGACAGTGTTCTTAGATTTTATATATACAGATACATATATACACACACATATATGGATATATATATACATATATATGTATATATATAAATATATATATATATACATGTACCTATGCTTTTTTTTTTTCTCCAGATTTCACTCCCTTTCCTGGCTTCAACACTTCACTTCTGTTTAGATGAGCCACCGCCTCTTTCCCTCTTTCATTACTATTTTCTAGACACCTTCACTGAATCCAAAACTAAACTTATTTTGCTTTTAAACCTTGTTCTTTTTTTCCCCTGTGTTCTCCTTTAATTAGTGCCATTGATGCTTTCTTATTCACCCAAAGTTAAATTGCAAGAATAATTTTTGATTCTTTGTACCTTCTTACTACTTTCTCTAAAAGGAGTTATAATAAATAGCTAGGGATTATTAAAGAGGCTGCTGTGAACATTCTTGTGCAAGTCTTTTTTTAGACATCTGTTCTATTTCTCTTGGGAAAATACCTAGGAGTAGAATTGCTGGGTTATAGGATCAACGTGCCTTTAAAATATATTATAAAATATAATAGCTATTTGTATTATAAAATATAAAAGCTATTTATGTTATAAACTGCCAAACTATTGTAGAAAATGTATTCATTGAGTCTTAATAGCAATATGTAAGAGTTACAGTTGCTCCACATGCCTGTGAGCAATTAATGTTATCAGTCTGTTACTAGCTATTCTAGTGGGTATGAAATGGTATCTAATTTTGCTTTAAATTGCATTTCCCTGGTGACTAATGATATTGAGCATGTTTTCCAGTTTATATAGACAATTCATATATCTTCCGTTTTAAAGGATCTGTTCAAGTCATTTGCTCATTTTTAATTAGGTTGTTTGCTTTCTTTTGATTTGTAGGTGTTCGTTATAAATTCTGGATAAAAGTCCTTTGTTGGATAATTACTAATGTTTTATGTTTGTTGAATAGTGCTTTAGCCTGGTTGAAGTGCTTTTATATAGTTTGTCCCTAATTAGTTGGGTAGATTAAGCTTGTGAGTTTGAAGAAGTATTAGTTCTGATGCCCTCCCTGGGATAGATAAAGAAACTAGACACATAGAAGAAACTAAATTAAGACTAAGACAACTAAGAAAATAAGAAAGGGGAACTCTGAAACAGATTGAGAAAGATTTGGCAACTTTACTTTTTGAATGGCTTATAAAAATTGTTTTATCTTCTAAATAATATAGTGAATTAAGCTTTAGACACAGTTATAAAATGAAATAAAACTATACCCACAAGGTCATGATAGGGTCTGTAAAGAGTATGAATACGTAATATCAAGGTAGCCCAGTAGGATACAAGTTTAAATTTATAAGGCCTTTTATTTCTGCCACATGTAAACATATAACCTACTTTGAAAATTATATTGAAATTCTAAATATAAATTTATAAATGTGCAATCCAGGTCAAATGACTCTTTTGGCTGCTTCAATGCGAGATATAAAAGTAGACCAGACTTTGTTCTATTGTATTGCCTTTAGTTCCTCTTTTTATTTGAAAAATATACAGCTAGGCTTACCAATAGATAAAGTAATAATTAATATAATGACTTAAAATTTTTCTTTTTATATGGCTTAAATATGCCTCTTTGTTATCGGGGCAAGGATATATGCTGCTGTTTCCCTTTTGGTGTTCTAAGTATCATACTTGCTAATATGTTTCTATGGAGAATTATGTGAAAAAAGAGAAGAAATCTAAGTCTGTAAGGTTTTCCATTTACTGCCTTCATCACAAGAGGTTTTGATAAGGGAAGAATGAAATTATTAATGAAAATCAGTTATTTATTATGAATTTGAGCAGTTCAGATTATTACCATTCTTATATTCTCATTGACAAATGTTTTAAAAAGTTAGATTTATTAATATTACTGTTTATATTGAGGGATTACTAGATTTTGATGATATACAATGGTTGTGGAAAATAACACTTTTTATTACAGAACCCTGCCTTTTTACTGTTTTTCTCCAGTTGTCTGACATAGTATAGCTGCTAGAGCTTGTTTTGTTAGATGTTTCTAGCAGTGGAAGCATATTACAATGTGCTAGAAAAACAGTTGCAATATAATGTTGGGAAAATTTGTCAGAAAACTTGGAAATGACTAAAATGTTAACCCAGAGCAGTGCTATTTTGGCATTAAGGAATGGGGTCAAGAAACAGATACCCACCTAAGCTGGGGATGAATACCTCTGAATTGTTCAGGAGGATTATGGGGGCATCTCATATATATGATTTCATAAATCTGTTAACCCTGTATGTAAATTACATAAGTTTATAAAATGTATGTAATGCATTATGAAACTTGCAGAATAATGAAAAGTGACACATGAGTACTGAGCATATTGACTTAAATATTTGTTCAACTTAACCTGTTTTACATCATACTGCTGGAGGTGATTAGGAACTTCCTACAATATTCTGTGTGAAGAGGTTTGGACTTGGGGGAAACTGAAATGATCTTTTCTAATTAAACCAAATTATTGTGCCACCCCTACTATAAAAAATCGGAAGGGGAGGGAAGGGTAGAATTGCAAACACATGTGAAAAGGAAAATGATGCATCGAAATGTTCTTCCTTAACCTCTTATTAAATATAGATATCTTTCTTTGTTTCAACTTTCGTTATCTAAACTCAGGAATTAAGTAAGGAATTAAATTTTATATATATATAATTGCACTTTAGGTTCTGGGGTACATGTGAAGAACATGCAGGATTGTTGCATAGGTACATACATGGCAATGTGGTTTGCTGCCTCCCCATCACCTATATCTGGCATTTCTCCACATGTTATCCCTCCCCAACTCTCTACCCTCTGCTCTCCCTCCCCTAGTCCCCACAACAGACCTCAGTGTGTGATGCTCCCCTCCCTGTGTCCATGTGTTCTCATTCATCAACACCTGCCTATGAGTGAGAACATGCGGTGTTTGATTTTCTGTTCTTGTATCAGTTTGCTAAGAATGATGGTTTCCAGGTTCATCCATGTCCCTACAAAGGACACAAACTCATCATTTTTTATGGTGTATACATGCCACATTTTCCCTGTCCAGTCTTATCATCAGTAGGCATTTGGGTTGGTTCTAGGTCTTTGCTATTGTAAACAGTGCTGCAGTGAAGATATGTGTGCATGTGTCTTTATAATAGAAAGATTTATAATCCTTTGGATATATACCCAAAATGGGATTGCTGGGTCAAGTGGATTTTCTTTTTCTAGGTCCCTGAGAAATCGCCACGCTGTCTTTCACAATGGTTGAACTAATTTACACTCCCACCAACAATGTAAAAGTGTTCCTATTTCTCCACATCTTCTCCAGCATCTGTTGTCTCCAGACTTTTTAATCGCCATTCTAACTGGCATGAGATGGCATCTCAGTATGGTTTTGATTTGCATTTCTCTAATGACCAGTGATTTAGAGCATTTTTTCTTATGTTTTTTGGCCTCCATATATGTCTTCTTTTGAAAAGTGTCTGTTCATATCCTTTGCCACTTTTGGATGGGTTTGTTTTTTTCTTGTAAATCTGTTTTAGTTCTTTGTAGATTCTGGATATTAGCCCTTTGTCAGATGGGTAGATTGCAAACATTTTTTCCCATTCTGTTGGTTGCTGGTTTGCTCTAATGATTGTTTCTTTTGCTGTGCAGAAGCTCTGGAGTTTAATTAGATCCCATTTGTCTATTTTGGCTTTTGTTGCCAGTGCTTTTGTTGTTTTAGTCATGACGGCCTTGCCTATGCTGCGTCCCGAATTGTTTTGCGTAGGTTTTCTTTGAGGATTTTTATGGTGTTAGGTCTTATGTTTAAGTCTTTAATCCATCTGGAGTTAATTTTAGTGTAAGGCGTCAGGAAGGGGTCCAGTTTCTGCTTTCTGCACACTGCTAGCCAGTTTTCCCAACACCATTTATTAAACAGGGAATCCTTTCCCCATTGCTTGTTTTTGTCAGGTTTGTCAAAGATTAGATGGTTGTAGATATTTGGCATTGCCTCCAAGGCCTCTGTTCTGTTCCATTGGTCTATATCTCTGTTTTGGTGCCAGTACCATGCTGTTTTGATTACTGTAGACTTGTAGTATAGTTAGAAGTCAGGTAGAATGATGCCTCCACCTTTGTTCTTTTTGCTTAGAACTAACTTGGCTATGAGGGCTCTGTTTTGGTTCGATGTGAAATTTAAGGTGTTTTTTTCATTTCTGTGAAGAGGGTCATAGGTAGCTTGATGAGGATAGCGTTGAATCTATAAATTATGTTGGGCAGTATGGCCATTTTCACAATTTTGAATCTCCTAACCATGAGCATGGAATGTTTTTCCATCTGTTTGTGTCCTCTGTTATTTCCTTGAGCAATGGTTCATAGTCCATCTTAAAGAGGTCCTTTACTTCCTTTGTTAGTTGTATTCCTAGGTATTTTATTCTCTTTGTAGCAATTGTGATTGGCAGTTGATTCTTGATTTGGCTCTCTTTAAGTCTGTTACTGGTGTATAGGAATGCTTGTGATTTTTGCACATTGATTTTGTATCCTGAGACTTTGCTGAAGTTGCTTATCAGTTTCAGGAGATTTTGGGCTGAAACGATGGGGTCTCGTAAATATACAATCATGTCGTCTGCAAATAGAGACAATTTGACTTCCTCCTTTCCTAACTGAATACCCTTTATTTCTTTTTCTTGCCTGATTCCTCTGGCTAGAACTTCCAATACTATATTGAATAGGAGTGCTGAGTGAGGGCATCTTTGTCTAGTGCCAGATTTCAAAGGGAATACTTACAGTTTTTGCCCATTCAGTATGATACTGCCTGTGGGTTTGTCGTAAATAATTTTTATTATTTTGAGATACATTCCATCGATACCTAATTTATTGAGAGTTTTTAGCATAAAGGCTGTTGAATTTTGTCAAAGGCCTTCTCTGCATCTATTGAGATAATCATGTGTTTTTTGTCTTTGGTTCTGTTTATGTGGTGAATTACATTTATAGACTTGCATATGTTGAAGCGGCCTTGCATCCCCAGGATGAAACCTACTTGATAGTGATAGATAAGCTTTTTGATGTGCTGTTGCACTGGGTTTGCTGGTATTTTATTGAAGAATTTTGCATCTGTGTTCATCGTGCATATTCGCCTGAAGTTTTCCTTTTTTGTTGAGTCTCTGCCGGGTTTTGGTATCAGGATGATGTTAGTCTCATAAAATGATTTGGGAAGGATTCCCTCTTTTTGAATTGTTTGGAATAGTTTCAGGAGTGGTACCAGCTCCTATTTGTATGGTAGAATTCGGCTGTGAACCCATCTGGACCTGGGCTATTTTTGGTTGGTAGGCTATTAATTGCTGCCTCAACTTCAACCCTTGTTATTGGTCTCTTCAGGGTTTCGACTTCTTCCTGGTTTAGGCTTGGGAGGGTGCAAGTGTCCAGGAATTTATCCATTTCTTCCACATTTACTGGTTTATGTGCATAGAGTTGTTTGTATTAATTTCTGATGGTAGTTTGTACTTCTGTGGCATCGATGGTGATATCCCTTTTATTGTTTTCTTGCATCTATTTGATTCTTCTCTCTTTTCTTTTTAAATCTGTCTAGTGGTCTATTTTTTTGATCTTTTCAAAAAACCAGCTCCTGGATTTATTAAATTTTTGAAGGATTTTTTGTGTCTCTGTCTCCTTCAGTTCTTTTCTGATCTTAGTTATTTCTTGTCTTCTGCTAGCTTTTGAGTTTTTTTTTATCTTGCTCTTCTAGCTCTTTCAATTTTGATGATACGGTGTCGATTTTAGATCTTTCCTTGTATCTCATCTGGGCATTTATTGCTATAAAGTTTCCTCTAGACACTGCTTTAAATGTGTCCCAGAGATTCTGGTATGCTGTATCTTTGTTCTCGTTGGTTTCAAAGAACATCTTTATTTCTGCCTTCATTTCGTTGTTTATCCAGTCAACATTCAAGAGCCAGTTATTCAGTTTTCATGAAGTTGTGCAGTTCTGAGCTAGTTTCTTAATCCTGAGTTCTAATTTGATTGCACTGTGGACTGAGAGGCAGTTGGTTATGATTTCTGTTCTTTTGCATTTGCTGAGGAGTGATTTATTTCCAATTATGTGGTCAATTTTAGAGTAGTTGTGATGTGGTGCTGAGAAGAATGTATATTCTGTTGATTTGGGATAGAGAGTTCTGTAAATGTTTACTAGGTTTGCTTGGTCCAGATCTGAGTTCAAATCCTGGATATCCTTGTTAATTTTCTGTCCCATTGACCTGTCTAATATTGACAATGGAGTGTGAAAGTGTCCCACTATTATTGTTTGGGAGTCTAAGTCTCTTTGCAGGTCGTTAAGAACTTGCTTTATGTATCTGGATGCTGCTGTTTTGGGTGTGTATATATTTAGGATCGTTAGCTCTTCCTGTTGCATTGATCCTTTTACCATTATATAATACCCTTCTTTGTCTCTTTTGATCTTTGTTGTTTTAAAGTCTGTTTTATCAGAGACTAGGATTGCAACTCCTGGTTTTTTTTTTTGTTTGTTTGTTTTTTTAACTATCCATTTGCTTGGTAAATCTTCCTCCATCCCTTTATTTTGATCCTGTGTGTATCCTTGCATGTGAGATGGGTTTCCTGGATATAGCACACCGATGGTTTTTGACTTTTTAACCAGTTTGCTAATCTGTGTCTTTTGATTGGGGCATTTATCCCATTTACATTTAAGGTTAATATTGTTATGTGTGAATTTGATCCTGCCATTTTGATGCTAGCTGGTTGTTTTGCCCAATAGTTGATGCAGTTTTTCATTGTGTCGATGCTGTTTACCATTTGGTACGTTTTTTGAGTGGCTGATACTGGTTATTCCTTTCTATGTTTAGTGCTTCTTTCAGGAGCTCTTGTAAGGCAGGCCTGGTGGTGATGAAATCTCTGAGCAATTGCTTGTTCGTAAAGGATTTTATTTCTCCTTCGCTTATGAAGTTTAGTTTGGCTGGATATGAAATTCTAGGTTGCACATTCTTTTCTTCAAGGATGTTGAATATTGGTCTCCACTCTCTTCTGGCTTCTAGGGTTTCTGCAGAGAGCTCCGCTGTGAGTCTGATGGGCTTCCCTTTGTGGGTAACCCGACTTTTCTCTCTGGCCGTCCTTAGCATTTTTTCCTTCATTTCAACCTTGGTGAATCTGACAATTATGTGCCTTGAGGTTGTTCTTGTTGGGGAATATCTTTGTGGTGTTCTCTGTATTTCCTGGACTTGAATATCGGCCTGCCTTGCTAAGTTGGGGAAGTTCTGCTGGATAATATCCTGAAGAGTATTTTCCAGCTTATGTTCATTCTCTCCATCACATTCAGGTACACACATCAAATGTAGATTAGGTCTTTTCACATAATCCTGTTATTTCTTGGAGGCTTTGTTCATTTCTTTTTACTCTTTTTTCTCTAATCTTGCCTTCTCATTTTATTTCGTTGAGTTGATTTTCAGTCTCTGATATCCTTTCTTTTGCTTTGTTGATTTGGCTATTGAAACTTGTGTATGCTTCCCGAAGTTCTCATGTTCTGTTTTTCAGCTCCATCAATTCATTTATATTCTTTTCTAGGCTATTTATTCTCTTCAGCATTTCGTCAAAACTTTTTTCAAGTTCTTAGTTTCTTTGCATTGGGTTAGAATATGTTCTTTTAGCTCAGAGAAGTTTGTTATTACCCACTTTTTGAAGCCTGTTTCTGTTAATTAATCAGACTCATTCCCAACCAGCCTTGTTCCCTTGCTGTTGAGGAGTTGTGATCCCTTGGAGGAGGAGAGGCATTCTGGTTTTGGGTGTTTTCATCCTTTTTGCGCTGATTTCTTCCCATCTGTGTGGATTTATCTACCTGTAGTCTTTGTAGTTGCTTTCGGATGGGGTCTCTGAGTGGACATTCTTTTTGTTGTTGTTGAAGTTACTTCTTTCTGTTTTTTAGTTTTCCTTCTAACAGTCAGGCCCCTCTGCTGTAGGCCTTCTGGATGTTCACTCCAGACCCTGCTTGCCTGGGGATCACCTGCAGCGGCTGTAGAACAGTAAGGGTTGCTGCCATTTTCTTCTTCTGTTATCTTTGTCCCAGAAGGATACCTGCCAGATGTCAGCCTGAGCTCTCCTTTATGAGGTGTCTCTTTGGATATACAGGGGTTGTGGAGCTGCTTGAGGAAACAGTCTGTACCTTATAGGAGCTCAAGTGCTGAACTGTGAGCTCCATTGTTCCCTTCAGAGCTGCTGGGCAGGTACGTTTAAGTCTGCTGAAGTGGGACCCATAACCGCCTTTTTTTCCCAGTTGCTCTGTCCTGGGAAGATGGGCTTTATTTATAAGTTCCTGACGTGCTGCTGCCTTTTTTCAGAGATGCCCTGCCCAGCGAGGAGGTGGCCTAATCACAGTTTGCCAGCAGAGGTGTTGCTGGGCTGCCATGGGCTCTGCCCAGCTGCTGTGTGAACTTCCTTGTGGTTTTGTTTATAGAGATTTAGTTAGAACTGCCTTGGTAATGGCAATCTGCCTGAGTAATGGCGAGCTGTCTCTGTAATGGCGGACTGCCTCAGTAATGGCAGACGCCCTTCCCCCCACAGAGCTGGACTGTCCCAGGTCCAGCTGTGCTTGCTGTGAAACTCTCAGTCCAGATCGTTTCAGATTGCTGGTCTTTGTCGGGGTGGTTCCTGCCAAGCCAAATCACCTGGCTTCCTGTTTCAGCCCCCTTTTTTTCAGTTGAATGGGCAACTCTGTCTTCTAGGCGTTCCAGGCACCAGTTGAAATGGCACCCAGATTTGTGTGAGTTTTTATGCAAAGACCCACTGCACCGGCTGAGACAGCCGTGCTGTAGACTCATGGCGCTTTTCCGCCCGGGAATCTCCTGGTCTATGGGCAGTAAAAATTCATTTGGAAATGTGGTGATCACTCACCCTCTGTGTGTTCTCGCTGGGAAATGCACTCCAGAGCTGTTCCTATTCAGCCATCTTGGATAAATTTTCAAATAAAGTCCTTGCTATTGAAAATTCAGAAGCCAAATAGATTTAGATTCTGCAATATCCCTTGCTATCTGAATGTTCTCTTCAAACTATATGTACTCAAGAACTAAATAGATTTGAATAAAAAGCGATATGGGTTTTATTGTTTTTGTTGGTGAAACCACATGATCTGGTGGAAAAAAATACTGTACTGGGAGATAGGAAACCAGTGTTCTAAGCTCTGCCACTATGCCACTATCTCTGATTTTTATCTTTCTGGATTTTCGGGTTTTTTTTTGTCATTATAAGAATGGATTCTATTTTATCTAAAATCCGGTAGATCAGAATTTCAGTAGTTCTGAAAAGTGGATAAAAGTTTAGGAGCTATTTTTAACATTTCAAAAAGCCTTAAGAAGTTATATAATTATCTCCACTAAGACTGTAGATCAAACACATTTCTATTATATTTGGATGTAATTGATATTACTCTTTATAAAAATTACTACAACAAGCTACTTGCTTCTTATTGACAATGTCTTTGAATTAGAAGTAGAAAATTATAAAAGATTGGAAATCATTAACTATGTATTTTCCAGGGTGTATTTCCAAAGGTATAAGTTAATAATTTACTCTTATAAATTAAGATTAGTATGCTTATTTAATATTTCTGGACAAATCAGAGATCTTTCAGTGGTCATAGTTTTTTATCACCCAGTAATGTGTAATATACTTTCAGAGGATTTAATTCCAAAATTCCTTTTCAGTTACCGTGTACCTACACATAATTTTATTCCATGTTTTTGTTGTTTTTCAACTGCAGTTAAATTATGTTCTAAAAATTTATTGATTGCGTCAGTCTGTTTGCATTGCCATAAAGGAATAACTAAGACAGGGTGATTTATAAAGAGGTTTGTTTTGATTCACAGTTCTACAGGCAGCACAAGAAGTGTGGTGCCAGTGTCTGCTTCTGGTGAGGGCCTCAGGGAGCTTACAATCATGGCAGAAGGTGGAGGAGGAGCCGGTGTATCACATGGTGAAGGGAGGAAGAACAAGAGAGAAAGGGAGTGGGAGGGAAGGAGAAGATACAAGCTCTTTAAAACAACCAAATCTCACATGAACTCATAGAGTGAGAATTCACTCATTACTGTGAGGTTAGCACCAAGCCATCTTTGAGGGATCTACCCCATAACCCAAACACCTCCCACTAGACCCACCTTTAACATTGCAGGTCACATTTCAACATGAGATTTGGAGGGGACAAAACATCTAAACCATATTACTGATTAATTCATTTGGAACTCTGAGTAATATTTTTTTTCATGGAAATACATGTTAAGTAGTAATTCTTTTCCAAGGTACAAAAGACTCTAATGGCAATTAATGGTTAATATATTTGATTTATGTTATTTCAGCACTGTCATCATCGATAATTTGTTTTCTGAGAATTGGATTCTAAATCTGGAAGAAAAAGAACGTATTTCAGTCTTCTCTCCAGATGTTACTTTTATTCCTTCCTTCTTCTTCTGTAACTACCAAAGGGGCCATGTATAGTATTGGGACTTCATTAATGGGCAAAGTATGTAATAACCAGGCATCTATCTGTATAAGATCACTTTTTTTTTTTTTTGGCAGGACTGCTTGATTTGTTCTCTATGAAACTGCATATTGAGTATGTCAGTTTGAATGCCAGTGAGTGGGTAATTAGTCACATAGTGGGTAATTAATTCGTTTTCACCCTCTGTTTTTTAGAAAGACTTAATACTTTATTCTGTCCTGGCCTGAGGAGAAAATATATTTTAAAAGACTTTGATACCATGTTTCATGATGCTTTTAATCTGTGGAGAAAAACAGTTTTACTAATGAGATACTTGCTCACTAGTAGTAAAGAAGTGCAAAATGAAGGTGCTATGTAGTTGTCAAAATGTGAGTTGGAATTGAAAAATTTACCCATAATGTAGAATTATTGTTGCTCCATAATTCTACAGATCTGCATTCCTACATTTCCATGATTATTTACTTACTGAATGATGAAACTTGCAGCTAAATTTGTCTTCAACACACCTTTCTCAGAGCATCAATTATATTATTCATTAATGAATAAATAGGATCTCAAGAGCATGTATCAACATCAAAACTAAGCATTATGAATTATACAGTGCATCTAGTGATTTCTTATTTCAAAAGATCTCTGGTGCCATCTACTGAATGCTTTTTAAAGGAAAAAACATGAAGTCAAATAATAGATATTCACTTAATTCAATTTTTTGTTTTGTTTTAATTTTCAATTAATAGAACAGATTTAGGTTTATAGAAGAACTAAACAGAAAGTAAAGAATTCCCATATAATCACTTTCCCCCATCCCCTTAGTTTCCCCAGTAACACCTTTCATTGGTGTATTTCATTTGTTAAAATTGATGAACAAATATTGATAGATTATTGTTAACTAAAGTTCATAGTTTACATTAGGATCATTTTGCATATGTTTTACAGTTCTATCTATGGGTTTGCCAATTACATGGTCATGTATCCTTCATTACATTATCATCATAATATATCACTTCCCTAAAAATCGCTGTACTCCGTGAAAAATCCCTGAAGTCTGAATCCTTGAAACTAGGAAATAAAAAAGAAGAGTCTTAAAATTACAGGACCAGAGGTAGCAGTCTTGGCAAGGATTTCTGAAGAAGTCAAGGGTGACTTAGAAGGAATATTACTTAGAATCATGTTAATAAATAGAAGGAAGAAATTAAGGGTCCTGTAGAAACAAAAGAGAATCACAAAACTGAAAGCACATCAACCTTTCATTCCACTCTACCATTCAGAATGCACTACTAATTAAAGAAAATATACCGTACTGGCATAAGGATTCTTTTCATCCAGATTTTCTCTGTATACAGCAGTTTTTTATGTATAACAGTAATTGCTGGTTTGGGAATATAAAGTAATTCAAAATGAATAGAATATAGGACATAAGAAATTATCTCTAAAAACAAAACAAGCAGAAAAACAGAAGAATGGTACATCATAACACTTCAAAGTGAATTGTATATTTGTAAAAGAAGCATTGACAGATATGATAAAATGCCTGATAAAAAATCTAGACATTCAAAAAGAAATAAAAAGGAAGATAGGAACTGAGACTTAACTTAGGAATACAATTTTAGAAAAAGAAATCCTCTTAAAAATAAAGACTTAATTTCAAAGGAGAATATATTTGACTAAGAATATAAGAGTCTTTGGAGAAAGCTATGAAAACGGCAGAGAACGAAAATGAAATAAAATTGTAGAAAAGGTAGAGAAAAAAGTTGTTGGTAAAACAATGATCGAACAACAAAAAATCCAATACAGGTATAATTGGAACACCAAAGAAGAAAACAAAATAGTAGAACATATTGAAACTATAATTTGAGAAAACTTTCCAGAAATATGTTTGAAACTATATAGCTCACTATGTAACTGGGATAATTGACACAGAGTAGCAAACTCTGAGACATCCTGGTAAAACTATGATAATTTTAAGAGAGGGAAAAACCAGTGGCCCTCAAGACAAAAATACTTAGTCACAAAGATAAAAATCACATGAATCAAAATTCTCAACAAGAACATTAAAGAAAGACAATGCCGGAGGAACATTTTCAAAGAAGTTAAAAAATAAAGAAACTTTTGTGTCCAGTCAAGTTGTATTTCATGTATGAAAGTGGTCAAAACATAATTAAACATGCAAAATCTAAAGAAATACTGTATTTAAAGCACTACTGGAATAATCTACTGGACCTGTAGTCAGCAAACATTTTCTGTAAAGGACATACAGAGTAAATATTGTAGATATTGCAGGCAATATGGTCTCTATTACAGTTTTCCATATTTGCCATTATAACAAAAATATCCATAGACAGCATATTAATGAATTAGTATGGATGTGTTTCAGTAAAACTTTATCTACAAAAGATGATGGGCCACATATGTTCCCCTACTTGCCCACCCTCATATGTTATGGAACATTTTATGCAATTAGTAAATGGCAAAAGAAGTGATTGTGCGCATTGGCCATATTTTATCTAAGGCTAAAGCAGAGTGAAGGTTGAGAAGAGTGGGAAATGAAGTAGGAAAAATTCATTGAGTGTCACATACTTATTATGTAGGAATCAAAGGTATCATTTGAAACCTGAATACCAAACAACCTAAGGAAAAGGGTAACGAATAGCATCATAAGAAGTAGTAGGTAAAACTGGTAATCAATAAAAAGACAAACTATCTTAAATACTGAAAAATTTTACAAAGCAAAGAAAATGGACCACATGAAGAAAGAAAAATAAAAAATTCTGTAAGCTGACAGTAATATATGAGTCATTGTAGGACGTGTAAAAACACTGAACTCACCTATTAAACAGATGGCCAGAATGGTTCGTGAAGCAAGATTTGGATTTGAGCTGTATATATTTAGAAGAAAATAAAATAATTTTAAAAGACAAAAGGAGTGAGAAAAGGTATGGACAGCAAATGAAAACAATAAAGAAAGACAAGATCAATTCTAATGTCAGCCAGAGTAAAAATTAGGGGGGAAAGGGGCTACTTCATAGTGTAAAAGACCATAAATCATAATGTAGATGTAACATCTGCCAGTATCTGTGTATCAGATAACATTAGCAACCATTTTCATAAACAGAAACTACAGAGAATTTAGAAGGACAAATACACAGAATTAACACATCATTTTTAGTCCAAGATAAGTGAAGTGAATCTAAAGTAAGTAAGGATATAAAATACCTAAAAGCACAGCCAGGGATATTTTATGAATATATATTGAACTCGATTCTCAAATAACATAAAATGTAATTTCTTCTGAAGTATACATAGAATATTCATGAAAAAAATTATATATTAAGTCAAAAAGAAATCCTAAGTTCCATAAAGTGGAAATAATACCAAAAAAACTTTTTATTATAATGCAGTAAAGATGGACATGAATAACAAAACATTTTAAAAGGCTTATTTACCTGCAATGTAAATGCTCTTTTAAACAACTTTAGGGGTAAAGTGCAGAAAACAAAGTTTCAGAAAGACTCAACAGCCTTATGTATTTACAGTCATAAATTAAAGAAAAAATAAGTTACATTTTCATCAAAAGCTAGGGAAAATCACAAATCAGAATAAAGAACAAGGTAGGAAATAATAAAGATTAAAGCAAAAAATTAATGAGGTCGAAGACAAAAATAATAGTGCTAAAAAGTAAGTTTAAAAAAAAATTGGTTCTTTGAAAAAGTCAACGAAGTAGACAGAACACTAGTTAACCTAATTGATAGGGGTAGGAATGGTAGGAAGAGAAGCGGGTAACCGAGAAAGTATTCAAATGTAAGACATGACAAGGGGAGAATAACTATTGAAACATAATTTTAAAAATGATAAGATTTTATTTTGCACAACTTAGGTGAAATGGGTTGTTTCCTTGGAAAATCCAGTTTGTTAAAATTGTCCCAGAAGAAATAGAAAAGTTAAACAGATCAGTTTTTTTGTGAAGAAATATGAAAAGGCATCAAGAAAGCTCAGTAAAAGCACCAAGCTCAGAAGATTTCAAAGGAATATTTTACCACAACTTTTAAGATCAGATCATCTCAGTGCTTTATAAATTTTTCCAGAACATGGAAGAAGACAGTTTTCAAATTATTTTTGAGTATGGTACTAATCTAGATAAAAATCATGTGAAGATCACACCACAGGTACATACACACAACTACACAACAGTTTCACGTATATCAGTATACAAAAGCATCAAACAGAATCCTATACTATATTAAGAAAATGATACATGACAGTCATGACATTTATTCCAGTAATGCAAAAGTGGTTCAATTTTAAGAAATTGTTTGATATTATTTACTTGTTAATCAAAAGAGGAACAAAAAGTGAATATTCAGGAAAACAGGAATTGAGGGTTTTTTTTAAATGTAAAACACATATATCCCAGGTTTAAATCCAACATAATGCTTAATGTGGAAACACCAGCAGCATTCTAACTAAAATTGGAATGAAACATTATCCTCCTCTTTCCCTGCTATTTAACACTGTATTGAAGTTTTGGGCTTGTGCAGTTAAACAGTAGAAAACTCTTTACTTTGTGTTTGTGTATGGAAACGGAGTCTCACTATGTTGCTCAGGCTGGACCAACACCTGAGCTCAAGTAGTCTTTCTGTCTGAGTCTCCTGAGTAGCTAGGGCTACAGGCATTCACCACTTCCTCTGTGTTATTTACATTTTTGAGGAACAGCTGATCTGTTTTCCAAAGTAGCTATAGCATTTTGCATTGCCACCAACATTGGGTGAGGGTTCCAGTTTTTTTCACATCCTCCACAACACTTGTTATTGTCTACATTCGTTATTATAATAATCTTACTGGGTATGAAATAGTATCTCAATGTTTTGATTTTCATTTTCCTAGTGACTAATCATGCTAAGCATCTTGTCATGTACTTATAAGCTATTAGTAACATTGTCTTTGTAGACATGTCTATTCAGATCATTTGCTCATTTTTAAAATTTAGCATGTCTTTGTTGAATTGTGAGAGTTCTTCATATATGGTGGATATTGCACCCTAGTAAGACATATGGTTTAGAAATATTTTTTTTTCACATTGTATGGACTTTGTTTCTTGATAGTGTCCTTCGAAGCTTAAAATTTTTAATTTTCATGAAGTTCTGTTTATCCATTTTGTTCTTGTTTGTGCTTTTAGTGTCAGATCTAAGAAATCACAGCCTAATCCAAGGTCATAAGATTTACACATATGTCTTCTAAGAAGAGTTTTATAATTTTGTCTCCTATATTTAGATCTTTGATCCGCTTTGAGTTAATTTTTGCATATAGTGTGGGGTAGAGGTTCAGCTTCATATTTTACATTGATATATCCAGTCACCCCAGTATAATTTGTTGAAAAAATTATTCTTTCTCCCATCGAATTGCTTTGGTACTCATCAAAAATAAATTAACTGTATATAAATACATTTTTGGACTCAATTCTTTTCCATTGTTCTACATGTCTATCCAGTAACACCTAGTCTTGACTATTGTGTTTATAGTAAGCTTTGAAATTAGGAAGTGCTAATCCTCCAATTTTGTTCTCTTTCAAGATTATTTTGGCTATTCAAGATCCCTTGCATTTTCATGTGAATTTTAGGATCAGCTTGCCAGTTTCTGTAAAACTGCCATCTGGGATTTAGATGGGGATTGTGTTAAACCTGTTGATCCAATTTGGGGAGTATTACCATCCGAACAATATTAAGTTTTTCAGTTTGTGAACAGAGGACATGTTCCTATTAAGTCTTCATTATGTTTCTGGTTTCTAGTGTACAACTCTTCTACTTTTCCAAGTTTCTTATTTATAAGTATTTTATTCTTTGTGATGCCATTGTAAATGTGATTTTTTTAATTGCATTTTGGAATTGTTTCATTCTATTGGTTAGAAATAAAATTCATTTTTGTATATTGATTTAGTATCTTGTAACATTGTGAATTTCATTATTAGCTATTAATATTTGTATATAGATTCCTTAGAATTATGTGTATAAGATTATTTGCAAATATATAAGATTCTACAGTGGTAATCTAAATTAAATTTATATATCACAAGATTATGTGATTTATATAAAAAGAGAGTTTGCTTTTTCCTTGCCAATCCGGTTGTGCTTTATTTATTTTTCTTACTTTATTGTTTTGGCTAGAACACTTCAGTATAGTGTTGAATAGAAGTGATAAGAGCCTATATCCTTGTTTTGTTCTTGACAAAGCATTCTAAGGGAAAGTTTTAGCCTTTCACCATTAAATATGATGTTTCCTGTGGATTTTTTACAGGGATGAGATTAAGGACATTTTCTTCTATTCCTAGCTTGTTCACTGTTTTTGCCATGAAAAGAAATTTTATTTTGTCAGGGATTTTTTCCTATGTCTATGGAGATTACGTAGCTTTTGTTCTGTATCCTGTTTGTTAACATGCTGAATTACATGGATTGATTGGTTTTTTGTTGTTATTATTTTGTTTTGTTTTGTTTTGTTTTGAGACAGGGTCTTGCTTTGTCACCCAGGCTGAGGTGCAGTGGTGCAGTCATGGTTCATTGCAGCCTTGCCCAGCTGGGCTCAAGTGATCCTCCTACCTCAGCTTCCCAAGTAGCTAGGACAACAGGCGCCAGCCATCACGAATGCCTAGCTAAAGGTTTGTATTTTTTATATAGTCAGAGTTTCACCATGCTGCCCAGGCTGGTCTCAAACTTCTGGGCTCAAGCAATCTGCTCACCTCACCATCCCCAAGTGCTGGGATTACAGGCTTGAGCTACTATGCCTGGCCAGAGTGGATTGATTTTTGTATGTTAAACCAACCTGGAATTCTTGACATAAATCCTTCTCGTTCATGGTATATAATGCTTTTTAATATGTTACTGGATTCTTTTTGATAGCATTTTATTGAGTACTGGGTCTAGAGGGGTAAACCTTATTTTATTGTGCTTCGCTTTATTGCACTTTGTAGATTTTGTATTTTTTTACAAAATGAAGGTGTGTGGCAACCCTGCATTGAACAAGTCTGTTTGCACCATTTTCCCTATAATGTGCTCACTTCATGTTTCTGTGTTACATTTCAGTAATTCTCACAATATTTCAAACTTTTTAGTATTACTACTGTATCTGTTATGGTGATCCTTGATGTTACGATCGTAATTGTTTTGAGGTACCACGAACCACTTCCATATGAGAAGATAAAATGTGTGCATTCTGACAGTTCCACCCACCTGTCATTTTCCCATCTCAGGCCCTCTTCTTCCCTGAAATACAACAGTATTGAAGTCAGGCCTATTAAGAACCTTATGGCCTCTGAGTGTTTGAGTGAGAGGAAGAGTCACATGCCTCTTATTTTGTTTTATTTCATTTTTATTTTTATTTACTTATTTTTGAGATGGAGTCTCACTCTGTCGCCCAGGCTGGAGTGCAGTGGCACAATCTTGACTCACTCCAACCTCCTCCTCCTGGGTTCAAGCTGTTCTCCTGCCTCAGCTTCCTGAGTAGCTGGGAGTACAGGCATGCACCACTGCGCCCGGCTAATTTTTTTGTATTTTCAGTAGAGGCAGGGTTTCACCATGTTAATCAGGCTGGTCTCAAAACTCCTGACCTCGTGATCTGCCTGCCTCAGCCTCCCAAAGTGCTAGGATTACAGGCATGAACCACCATGCCCGGCCATACCTCTTATTTTAAATCAAAAGCTCTAAATCACTAAGCTTAGTGAGAAAGACATGTTGAAAGTCAAGATGGACCAAAAGCTACTCATATTGCAATAAACAGTTTCTGTACCATGCATCACATTTTATAAGCAAAGGAGAAGTTCTTGAAGAAAATTAAAAGTGCTACTTCAGATGATAAAGCAAAACAGGCTTATTGCTGATAGGGAGAAAGTTTGAGTGGTCTGGGTAGAAGACCAAACTGGCTATGACATTCAGTTAAGCCAAAACCTAATCTAGAGCAAGAGCCTAGGTCTCTTTAATTATATGAAGGCTGAGACAGCTGAGAGGAAGCTGCAGGAGAGAAGCTGGAAGCTGGCAGAGATTGGTTCATGAGATTTAAAGAAAGCTCTCCCCATAACATGAAAGTGCAAGGTGAAGCAGCAAGTGCTGATACAGAAACTGCAGCAGGCTCTCCAGAAGATCTAGCTGAGATAATTGATGAAGGTGGCTACACCAAACAACAGATTTTCAATGTATCAGCACATGAAACAGTCTTCTGTTGAAAGAGGATGCCATCTAGGACTTTCATTGCTAGAGTAAAGTCAATGCCTGACTTCAAAGCTTCAAAGGACAAGCTTACTCTCTGCTTATGGACTAATGCAGCTAATGACTTTAACTTGAAGCCAATGCTCATTTACCATTCCAAAAATTCTAGGGCCTGTAAGGATTACACCAAATATACTGTGCCTGTGCTCTATAGGTAGAACAACAAAGCCTGAGTGACAGCACATCTGTTTACAGCATAGTTTACTGAATATTTTAAGCCCACTATATTAGTCAGGGTTCTCTAGAACAGGACTAATACGATAGATGTATATATGTAAAGGAGTTCATTAAAGAGTATTGACTCACATGATCAAAAGGTGAAGTCCCATAATAGGCTGTCTGCAGGCTGAGGAGCAAGGGAGCCAGTCTGAATCCCAGAACGTAGGGATGCCGACAGTGCAGCATTCAGTCTGTGGCCAAAGGCCCGAGAGCCCCCATCAAATCACCAGCGTAGGTCCAAGAGTCCAAAAGCTGAAGAATTTGGAGTTTGATGTTCAAGGGCAAGAAGCATCCAGCACAGGAGAAAGAGGAAGGTCAGAAGACTTAGCCTGCTTTTATCCTAACTGAGTTGACAGCTGGTTAGATGGTACCCACCCAGATTGAGAGTGGGTCTACATCTCCTAGTCAGTCCACTGACTCAAGTGTTAATCCCCTTTGGCAACACCCTCACAGATGCACCCAAGAACAATACTTTGTATCCTTCAATTCAATCAAGTTGACACTCAATATTAACCATCACAAGTCTACCCCTTGTCAACTTGAACCCATACACATCTGAAATAATACATAATCTTCAAATAAAGATGGTAATAAGGTAATAATTATGCCTAACATAATACAGCTATCCTTCATGCAGTACATCAGTCCCCAGCCCAAATGCTATTACATAAAGTTGACAACACTTAAATGCTGATATGAAGTCAATAAATCTTATTACACATGGTAAAAAAGAAAAGAAATAAAATGAAGATATTTTCTTAGTACAAGTGTACACATGCACAACATGTTCTTAACAAAATGAGGAGGAAATACGACTAATACAGCCCTCATTCCTGCAACTGGTCACATGGCTGTTGTTGGTATTGATGACTACTTCTACTACCCATTTTGTATCCTCTTTCCCTTCAGCAAGCACCTTGGTGGGCCGTGGGTTTTTACCCGGAATGACCTAAACCTTCATTCCTGAAGAGTCTGGGCCATTTGTAGTCCTGCCTGGATTGGGCCACTGTAGTTTTGTGTCACAGGGCATGGTAATACTAAGAGATGCCCTGAGGGATCACCTGTATTCCTTGCGTACTCTTCCTTACTTCCACTGTGAAGTAGTAGACTGATGTCATCGTGATAGACTGTCTGGGTTGGTCACCACAGCCAACACTAACTACCTTCTTGGCCTGTTGGCTGAGAGGTAGGAGGAGCCAAAAGTAGCCAAGTGGCAATCTTCCAGTTTAACGGAATCATTGTTGTGTCTCCTGGTGGAAGCGTTCCTCCCTCTGGAACTAAGATCTCTAGGCCAGCAGAACATAATGTCACAGGAACAGAAAGCAGAATTTATCATTAGGGGTAATAGTGAGTGATGCCACTTTGACTTCCACCCCTTAAGTCCTGGACCCATGAATCCTGGCTATGGGAGAAACAGTACCATATACTGGGCACTGATTAAGAGCATACACAGCCTTCTGGAGAACTTTGCCCTAGCCCTGCAAAGTATTGTCATCTAGTTGGCATTGTATTTTGACTTCATAAGGCCATTCCACCATTCTATCAATCCAGCTACTTTATGATGATGAGGAACTTGGTAAGACCAGTGGATTCCATGAGCATGAGCCCACTGCCTCAATTCTTTAGTTGTAAAGTGAGTGCCTTGGTCAAAGGCAATGCTGTGTGGAATACCATGATGGTAAATAAGGCATTCCATGAGTCCGTGCATGCTACTCTTGGCAAAAGCATTACGTGCAGGATAGGCAAACCCATTTCTGGAATAAGTGTCCATTTCAGTGAGGACAAACTGTTGCCCTTTCCTTGATGCAAGAGGTCCAGTGTAATCAACCTTCCACCAAGTAGCCAGTGGATCACTCCAAGGAATGGTGCCATATTGAGGGCTCAGTGTTGATCTCTGTTACTGGCAAATTGGGCTCTCAGCTGTGGCTGTAGTCAGGTCAGCCTTGGTGATTGATTGGAAGTCCATGTGGCAAAGCCGATGCATAATCCGCATCTCTGCCACCATGGCCACTTTGTTCATGAGCCTGTTGGGTGATGACAGTGGTGGCTGAGGAAAGAGGCTGAGTGGTGTTCACAGAACGAGTCATCCTATCCACTTGATCATTAAAATTCTCCTCTGCTGAGGTCACCCATTGGTGAGCACTCATATAAGATACAGATAGTTTCAGTTTTTGAGCACTCAGAGAGGTCCATCCACACACCTCTTCCCCAAATTTCTTTGTCATCAATTTCCCAATCATGATTCTTTCAAGTCTGTGACCGTCTAGCCAAACTATTGGCTACAGCCCGTGAATCGGTATATAATCACATATCTGGCCATTTCTCCTTCAAAGAAAAGTGCACAAGGTGTACTGCTCAAAGTTCTGCCCACTGGGAAGATTTCCCTTTATCACTGTCCTTCAGGGATATCCTAGAAAGGGGCTGTAGTGCTGTGGCTGTCCATTATTGGGTGGTGCCTGTGTATCATGCAGGGCCATCTATAAACTGGGTCCTTTTCTTCTTTTTCTCTGTCAACTGATCATAAGGAACTCCCCGTGAGGCTGTCGGTGCAGGCTGTGGGAGAGAAAGCATAGTAGGAATAGGAATAGGGACCCTGAGCATTTGAGCCACTTCCTCATGGAACTTACTTGTGCCCTCAGGACCTGTTAAAGCCTGATTATGTATATACCACTTCCATTTGATGATGGAATGCCACTCTGCATGCCCTACTTTTATGGCTAAATGGGTTAGAAAGCACAGTTCATGATAGTTCAGGTCGCATAGTGACTTGATGACTCATAGTTACACATTCAGTTTCTACCAAAGCCAAGTAACAGGCCAAGAGCTGTCTCAAAAGGAGAATATTTATCTACAAAAGATGGCAGGGCCTTGCTCCAAAATCCTAGAGGACTCTACTGTGATTCACCAATGGGGACTACCAAAGGCTCCAGATAGCATCCTTATCTGCCACTGACACCTTAAGCACTATTGGATCTGTGGAGTCATATGGCCCAAGTGGCAGAGCAGCTTGCACAGCAGCCTGGACTTGCTGCACAGCCTTCTCCTGTTCTGGACCCCATTCAAAACTGGCAGTCCTTTGGGTCACTCGATAAATTGGCAGTATTAACTCACCCAAATGAGGAGTGTGTTGTCTCCAAAATCCAAATTGGTTCACTAGGCATTGTACCTCATTCATGGTACAGCAACTTGTCCTTCACTTTAGAAGGGATATCTCAGTGGACCCCACACCACTGGACCCCCAGAAATTTTACTGAGGTAGAAGTTCCCTGAATTTTAGTCATTTATTTCCCATCCTCTGACACACAAGTGTTTCACCAATAAGTCCAGTGTGTTTGCTGCTTCTTGCTCACTGGATCCAATCAGCATAATGTCATTAATGTAATGGACCAGTGTGATACCTTGTGGAAGGGAAAAGTGATCAAGATCTCTAGGAGCAAGATTATGGCACACAGCCAGAGAGATGCTATACTTCTGATGTAAAACAGTAAAGGTATATTGCTGGCCTTGCCAGCTGAGGGCAGATTGCTTCTGGTGGGCCTTTTGGACAGGAATGGAGAAAGAGGCATTTGCCAAATCAATGGCTGCATACCAGGTACCAGGAGGTGTATTAGTTTGCTCAAGCAATGAAACCACATCTGGTACAGCAGCCACAGTTGGAGTCACCACTTGGTTAAGATTATGATAATCCACTGTCATTCTTTAAGATCCACCTGTATTCCGCACAGGCCAAATAGGAAGTTGAACGGGGATGTGGTGAGAATCACCACTCCTGTGTCTGTTAAGTTCTTGATGGTGGCACTAATCTCTGCAATCCCTCTAGGGATGCAATACTGTTTTTAATTTACTATTTTTCTAGGTAGTACAGCTCTGATGGCTTCCATTTGGCTTTTCCTACTAAATAGCCCTCACTCTAACAGTCAGGGAACCAGTGTGAGGATTCGCCAGCTGCTAAGGATGTCTGTGCCAATTCTGGCACTGGGGAAATGACCACAGGATGAGTCTGGGGACCCATTGTAAGTCAAACCTGAGCTAAAACTCCATTAATTACCTGACCTCCATAAGGCCCTATTTCAACTGGAAGACCGCAGTGACATTTTGTGTCCCCTGGAATCAGTGTCAGCTCAGAGTTAGTGTCCGGTAGTCCTCAAAATGTCTGACCATTTCCCTTTCCCCAATGCACAATTACCATGGTAACAGATCTCCTTGGGGAAGTATGGGAGAAAGAGTAATAGCATAAATTGTCAGTAGTGTAGTGGGGTTATTCCTCAAGGGGACCCAGCCTCCCCTTCATTCAAGGGGTTCTGGATTTATAAGTAGTTCAAGGTCTGGAAATTGAATGATGAGCTGTGAATCTTTTTTTAATTATTCACATCAGTCTTTTGTTCACTCGACCTGGAAGTTTTCTGTGTATATAAGTTAAGAATGCAATAGGCTTCCTATCAGTTTTACTTCTCAGAACACTGTGATTAATTAGCCAGTGCCAGAGCTCTGTAGACTATTCTGATTGCTTCTTCGCCTCTGCTGTTCATGATGGTAACTATACCCACCTTGCCTTTGACAGTTGAGTACTGCCACTTGGCCCCTGCCACCTTGGGATCCAATTACTCCTGTTGCATTTAAATTTTGTAGTTGAGTGATCATGGTTTCCACTGTAAAATCTGGCATACAGAGAAGCAAGAACAGAGCTCTTTAAGGATGCAGGTGCTGCCTCCGTAAATCTACTTTGCAAAGCATCAGTCAAGAGTACGTCTTCTGGACCATCCCAGCTGGGATGAGTAGGTCTAAAGTGACTAATTCACTCTAACATCTCAATCTCCCTAAGCCGTTAGATCCCTTCCTGTACATTAAATCAAGGGAGATCAGGCATTTCCAGCTTTCTCAAAGAAAGCTATCTTTTTTAGGGGGTGGCGGGGGGCACAGGGATGGAGTCTTGCTCTGTCACCCAGGGGAGTGCATGGCACAATCTCGGCTCACTGCAACCTCCACCTCCCAGGTTCGGGCAATTCTCCTGCCTCAGCCTGCGAAATAGCTTGGATTAAAGGCACCCACTACCATACCCAACTAATTTTTGTATTTTTAGTAGAGATGCAGTTTCACTATGTTGGCCAGGCTGGTCTCGAACTCCTGACCTCAAATGATCCGCCTGCCTTTGCCTCCCAAAGTGTTGGGATTATAGGCATGAGCCACTGCTCCTGGCCTTCAGCCCATAATTTAATTCATATTTCAGCTAACCAAGCAAATAAACTATGAGAACCTTTTTTAACTCCCCAACCACCATGGCACATGTATACCTATGTAACAAACCTGCACATTTTGTACATGTACCCCAGAACTTAAAGGATAATTTTTTAAGAAAAAGTCCTTAAGACACAGAAAAAAAAAAAACTCCCCAAGCTGGAACATTATTGCAGAATTCCTGCATAGTGAGCCCAAATCAATAATTTCAGCCTGATCCAACTTTATATTTCTTCCACCATTATCCCACACCCTTAATATTCATTCCCCATGCCTGTTCTCCAGGGAGGCTTATATAAATTAGAAAACTCAAGAAGTTATCTTGGAGTGTAGTGTACCTTAGTGGGTCACACTTTGAACATCACCTCTAGGGGTCTGCCAGCAATTTAGTTACAGGTCTGGAAGCAAACGGAGATGTTGGGGTGGGTCCTGAGGTGAATCAGCGTTGCCTTGCCTGGCAACTGCTTTGGGAGGCCATCACTATTGACTCAGACAGTGTTGGATACATCTCCTCAGACAATGGTAGAAAGGCTGATGGCCTCCAGGGTTGGGGAGGGAATGAGTTGGGGATGTTGCCACCACTGAGACTGGGGAGGCGGTTTCCTCTGGCAAAAAAAGGCTCATCAGAATTTAGTAGCTGAGTGCCCCCAGCCTCATCAGGGTTCTCCCAGAAGTCCCATTGTTTTTACAGTCAATGCCCTCACTTTAACAGTAAACACCTTGCAAGGCTGTGTGTGCACCTTTTGTTGCAGGTCAGCCACCTGCGTAAGAACTTGTGTCTGAATTTCCACAATTTCAACTCTTTCTTGGCAGGAGATAAAACTCTTACGGCAATCTTAGAAGATTTGAGATTCAGTATGTTCCTCTTGAGCCAGGAGATAGAATCCCTGAGTTCATAGTTTTCTTTCATCACTTTGTCTAGTAAACTTAGGAGCAATCAACCAAATTCATTATATTCCTTGGTTCTTTACATATGGTCAAAAGTATTATGTATAGAGTCACTAAACTCTTTGCCTCTCACAAGCAGTGAACTAGGAGTATCAAATGCATTTATTTACATAACTCTTTAAACAATTCATGCCAAGAACTATCAGTGTTCTCCATACTATTAGAAGTAGAGTCCTTAATATTTTTGGGTCTAATCATATTAAGCAGCCAGTTCCAGAAACCCCAAAACCAGCTGAAAAACTCCATCTTTAAACTTTTGTTTCTCTAGAGCCACTCCAGTACCAAAATCTGTATTAGTCAGGGTTCTTTAAAAGGACAGGACTAATAGGATAGATGTATATATGAAAGGGAGTTTATTGAAGAGTATTGACTCCCACAGTCACAAGTTGAAGTCCCACAGTAGGCTCTCTGCAAGCTGAGGAGCAAGGAAGCCAGTCTGAATCCCAAAACCTCAAAAGTAGGGAAGCCAACAGTGCAGCCTTCACTATGCTGTTGGAGGCCCAAGAGCCCCTGTCAAACCACTGGTCCAAAAGCTGAAGACGCCTAAAGCTGAAGGACTTGGAGTTTGATATTCAAGGGCAGGAAGCATCCAGCGCGAGGAAGGATGGAGGTCAGAAGACTGACCCAGGCTAATTTTTCCACACTCTTCTGCCTGCTTTTATCTTAGCTGAGCTGGCAGCTGATTATATGTTGCCCACCCAGGTTGAAGGTGGGTCTGCCTCTCCTAGTCCACTGAATCAAATGTTAATCTCCTTTGCAACACCCTCACAGACATACCCAGGAACAATACTTTGCATCCTTCATTCCAATCAAGTTGAGTATTAACCATCACATCCACTGTTGAGACCTACCGCTCAGAAAAAAGAATTCCTTTAAAAATATTACAGCTCACTGAAAATGCACTTGATTATGTAAGAGCTCTGATGGAGATATACAAGGATATTAATGTTGTTTTCATGCCCTGAAAACATGAACATCTATTCTGCAGCCTATTGATTAAGGAGTAATTTCTACTTTGAAGTTTTATTATAAAAGATGCATTTTGTAAGGCTATAGCTGCCATGGAGAGTGATTCCTCTGGTAGATCTGGACAAGATAAATTGAAAACCTTCTAGAAAGGATTCACTAAATGCCATTAAGAGCATTACTGATTCAGCAGGTCGCAGTGGCTCATGCCTGTAATCCCAGCACTTTGGGAAGCTGAGGCGGGAAGATCACAAGGTCAGGAGATCAAGACCATCCTGGCAACATGATGAGACCTTGTCTCTACTAAAATACCAAAAAAAAAAATTAGCCGAGTGTGGTGGCGCACACCTGTAGTCTCAGCTACTCGGGAAGCTGAGGCAGGGGAATCACTTGAACCCAGGAGGCGGAGGTTGACAAAAAAAAAGAAAAAAGAAAAAAAAAGAACATTACTGATTCATGGGAGGGGGTCAGAATATTAGAATTAACAGAAGTTTGGAAGAAGTTGATTCTGACCCTCATAAATAACTTTGAGGGCTTCAAGAGGAAACAATTGCAGGTGTGGTAGAAACAGCAAGAGAACTAGAAAGAGAAGTGGATCCTGAAGATGTGACTGAATTGCTGCAATCTCTTGTTTAAACTTTAACAGATGAAGACTTGCTTTTTATGGATGAGCAGAGAAAGTGCTTTCCTGAGAGGGAATTTACTTTTGGCAAAGATGCTGGGAGCATTATCGAAATGACAACAAAGGATTTAGAATATTCCATAAACATAGTTGATAAAGGAGTGGCAGGGTTTGAGAGGATTAACTCCAATTTTGAAGCAAGTTCTACTTGGAGTAAAATGCCATCAAATAGCATCACATGCTACAGATAAGTGTTTCATGAAAGCAGAATCAATCAGTGGGCAAATTTCATTGTTTTAATTTAAGAAACTGCCACAGCCACCTCACCCTTCAGCAGCCAACCACCTTGATCATTCAACAGGTGTCAACATTGAGGTAAGATTCTGCACCAGCAAAAAGATTACCACTCGCTGAGGATGGAGATGATTGTCAGGATTTTTTTTTAAAATAAAGTATTCTTAAATTAAGGTATTTTGTCAGGAAAAACTCTCTCAATCTGCACTTTTTTCCTCTATTTTCATACCACCACAATAGTAGTCAGCAACGCACAAGAAGACTTCTGTGACCAGAGGCCTGTATGGTTTTCCTCACATACCAAGCAGTGGACACCACCTGGGTGCCCTCTAATTCAATTCTGATACTGTGTACTTGGCGATAGTGTCACATATCACAGGGTGAGGGCTCAGTCCCCAAGACTGCCCCCGCCCTTAAATACCAGTTGCAAGTCCAGACCTCTGGAACTTCTGACTGATTGGCTTCAAGTTGGGGTTCCATGAACCTCCTCTTTGGGTTTGATTAATTTGCTGGAGTGGCTCATAGAACTCAAGGATATACTTAACTGGCTTATTCTAGTTATTACAGATATTACTAGAATAAGTAATATCTAGGAGGTTATTACAGAGGATACCGATCAAGAAATGCATAGGGCAAGGCATGAGCAATGAGTGTGGAGCTTCCAGGCCCTCCCTGGGCGCACCAGCCTCCAGGGCCCTTCACATGTTCAGTTATCTGGAACCTCTTGAATCCAGCCTTCTTCGATTTTTATGGAAGCTTCATGACATCAGCATTCCTTCTTCCAGGGTATAGGGCAAGACCATCTCTAAGTAGGGTCTTAAGACCCATAGTTACAAAAGCAGGTGATTAGAGTCCTGTTTTGGGGCAGGTGAAAGGAGGGCAGGAGAGATTCTGTTTCCTTGGCCTGCTCCTGAAACTAACACACCAAAGACTGTAACAAGGGCTGTGAGAGTTACGAGCCAAGAACCGTGGATGAGAACCAATATATAGCATTACACCACAGGCATGGGTACTTCTTCAGACATAATGCTATTACACACTTAATAGACTATAGTGTAAACATAACTTTTATAGGCACTGGGAAAGCAAAAACTTCTTGTGACTACCTTTATTGGAATACTCGCTTTTTTGCAGTCATCTGGAACTGAACCTGCAATATTTCTAATATGTGTATTACTAGTAGGGTTTTTTATTTGATAGTTTTCATATTCTTTCTCTAGTTTTGATATCAGGATAATATTGACATCATAAATATAGTTGGAAGTGTTTCTTCCATTTTTTTAAAGAGCCTTTAAGGATTGGGATTAATTTCTCTTTAAATATCTGGTAGAGGTTACCATTGAAGCCATCTGTTCCTGGGCCCCTCTTTGGGGTAGATTTTTGGTTATGAATTCAGTCCCTTTGCTTTTCACAGTTTTATTCATATTTTCTATTACTTTTTGAGTCAATTTGGTAGTTTCTGTCCTTCTAGGAATTTGGTCATTTCATCTAGGTTATCTGATTTATTAATATACTGTTTTTTATTGTATTTTTTTGATAATCTTTTGTTTCTTTATATTTTTAATTTGATTTTATATATTTTTAATTATATTTTAAGTTCTGAGATACATGTGCAGAATATGCAAATTTGTTACATAGGTATACATATGCCATGGTGGTTTGCTACACCCATCAACCCATCATCTACATTAGATATTTCTCCTAATGCTATCTCTCCCCGAGCTCCCACATCCCCAGGCAGGCCCCAGTATGTGATGTTTCCCTCCCTGTGTCCATGTTTTCATTGTTCAACTCCCATTATGAGTGAGAACATGTGATGTTTGGTTTTCTGTTTTTGTGTTAGTTTGCTGAGAATGATGGTTTTCAGCTTCATCCATGCCCCTGAAAAGGATATGAACTCATCCTTTTTTTATGGCTGCATAGGAATCCATGGTGTATATGTGCCACATTTTCTTTATCCAGTCTTATTGATGGGCACTTATCATTGATGGGCACTATTGTGAACAGTGCATCTGTTGTTTTCTGACTTTTTAATGATCACCATTCTAACTGGCGTGAGATGGTATCTCATTGTGGTTTTGATTTTCATTTCTCCAGTGACCAGTGCTAATGAGCTTTCTTTCATGTGTTTGTTGGCATATAAATATCTTCTTTTGAGAAGTGTCTGTTCATATCCTTTACCCACTTTTTGATGGGATTGTTTTCTTTCTTATAAATTTGTTGAAGTTCTTTGTAGATTCTGGATATTAGCCCTTTGTCAGATGGATAGATTGTAAAAATTTTCTCCCATTCTGTAGGTTGCCTGTTCACTCTGATGATAATTTCTTTTGCTGTGCAGAAGTTCTTTAATTAGATCCCATTTGTCAATTTTGGCTTTTGTTGCCATTATTCTGGTGTTTTAGTCATGTAGTCTTTGCCCATGCCTATGTCCAGAATGGCATTGCCTAGATTTTCTGCTAGAGTTTTTATGGTTTTAGGTCTTACATTTAAGTCTTCAATCCATCTTGAGTTGATTTTTGTATAAGATATAAGGAAGGGGTCCAGTTTCAGTTTTCTGCATATGGCTAGCCAGTTTTTCCAACACCATTTATTAAATAGAAAATCCTTTTCCCATTGCTTGTTTTTGTCAGGTTTGTGAAAGATGAGATGGCTGTAGATGTGTGGTGTTATTTCTGAGGCTTCTGTTCTCTTCCATTGGTCTATATATCTGTATTGGTACCAGTACCATGTTGCTTTGGTTACTGTAGCCTTTGTAGTATAGTTTGAAGTCAGGTAGTGTGCTGCGTCCAGCTTTGTTCTTTTTGCTTATGATTGTCTTGGCTATACAGGCTCTTTTTTGGTTCTCTATGGAAATTAAAGTAGTTTTTTCCAATTCTGTGAAGAAAGTCAATGGTAGCTTAATAAGGATAGCATTGAGTCTATAAATGACTTTGGGCAGTGTGGCCATTTTCACAATATTGATTCTTCCTAAGCATAAGCATGGAATGTTTTTCCATTTGTTTGTGTGCTCTCCTATTTCCTTGAGCAGTGGTTTCTAGTTCTCCTTGAAGGGGTCTTTCACATCCATTGTAAGTTGTATTCCTAGGTATTTTATTCTCTTTGTAGCAATTGTGAATGGGAGTTCACTCATGATTTGACTCTCTTATTATTGGTGTATAGGAATGCTTGTGATTTTTGTACATTGATTTTGTATCCTGAGACTTTGCTGAAGTTGCTAATCAGCTTAAGGAGATTTTGGGCTGAGACAGTGGGGTTTTCTAATACAATCATGTCTCTGCAAAGAGAGACAATTTGACTTCCTTTCTTCCTATTTGAATACGCTTTATTTCTTTCTCTTGCCTGATTGCCCTGGCCAGAACTTCCAATACTATGCTGAATAGGAGTGGTGAGAGAGGGCATCCTTGTCTTGTGACAGTTTTCAAAGGGGATGCTTCCAGCTTTTGCCCATTCAGTATGATATTGGCTGTGGGTTTGTCATAAATAACTCTTATTATTTTGAAATATGTTTCATCAGTACCTAGTTTATTGAGAGTTTTTAGCATAAAGCGGTGTTGAATTTTATCGAAGACCTTTTCTGCATCTATTGAGATAATCATGTGATTTTTGTCATTGATTCTGTTTATGTGATGGATTACATTTACTGATTTGCATATGTTGAACCAGTCTTGCATCCCAGGGATGATATCCACTTGATCATGGTGGGTAATCTTTTTGATGTGCTACTGGATTTGGTTTGCCAGTATTTTATTGAGGATTTTTACACTGATGTTCATCAGGGATATTGGCCTGAAATTTTCTTTTTTTGTTGTGTCTCTGCCAGGTTTTGGTATCAGGATGATGCTGGCTTCATAAAATGAGTTAGGGAGGAGTCCCTCTTTTTCTGTTGTTTAGAATAGTTTCAGAAGGAATGGTACCAGTTCCTCTTTGTACCTTTGGTATAATTCAGCTGTGAATTCATCTGATCCTGGGCTTTTTTTGGTTGGTAGACCATTAATTACTGCCTCAATTTCAGGACATGTTATTTGTCTATTCAGGGATTCGTTTTCTTTCTGATTTAGTCTTGAGAGGGTTTATGTGTCTAGGAATTTATCCATTTCTTCTAGATTTTCTAGTTTATTTACATAGAGGTATTTACAGTATTCTCTGATGGTAGTTTTTATTTCTCTGGGATCAGTGGTGATATTCCCTTCATCATTTTTTATTGTGTCTATTTGATTCTTCTTCTCTCTTTTCTTTATTAGTCTGGCTAGCGGTCTATCTGTTTTGTTGATTTTTTTCAGAAAACCAGTTCCTGGATTCATTGATTCTTTTTGAAGGGTCTTTCATGTCTTTATCCCCTTCAGTCTGCTCCTATCTTAGTTATTTCTTGTCTTCTGCTAGGTTTTGAATTTGTTTGCTCTTGCTTCTCTAGTTCTTTTAATTGTGATGTTAGGGTATTGATTTTGGATCTTTCTTGCTTTCTCTTGTGGGCATTTAGTACTATAAATTTACCTCTAAACACTGATTTGGCTGTGTCCCAGAGATTCTGGTACATTGTGTCTTTGTTCTCATTGGTTTCAAAGAACTTCTCTATTTCTGCCTTAATTTGATTATTTACCCAGTAATTCAGGAGCAGGTTGTTCAATTCCCTTGTAGTAGTGTGGTTTTGAGTGAGTTTCTTAATCCTGAGTTCAGTTCTAAGTTGATTGCACTGTGGTCTGAGAGACTATTTCTGTTTTTTTGCACTTGCTGAGGAATGTTTTACTTCCAATTATGTGGTCAATTTTAGAATAAGTGCAATGTGGTGCTGAGAAGAATATATATTTTATCGATTTTGGGTGGAGAATTCTGTAGATGTCTATTAGGTCTGCTTAGTCCAGAGCTGAGTTCAGGTCCTGAATATCCTTGTTAATTTTCTGCCTCATTGATCTAATATTTACAGTGGGTTTTAAAGTCTCCCACTATTATTGTGTGGAAGTCTTAAGTCTCTTTGTAGGTCTCTTAAGAACTTGCTTTATGAATCTGGGTGCTCCTGTATTAGATGCATATATATTTAAGATAGTTAGCTGTCCTTGTTGCATTGATCCCTTTATCATTATGTAGTGCCCTTCCTTGTCTTTTTTGATCTTTGTTGGTTTCAAATCTGTTTTATCAGAGACTAGGATTGCAACACCTGGTGTTTTGTTTTTTTTTCTTTCCATATGCTTGGTAAATATCCCTCCATCCCTTTATTTTGAGCCTACGTGTGTCTTTGCACATGAGATGGGTCTCCTAAATACCACACACCAATGAATCTTTATCTAGTTTACCAGTCTGTGTCTTTTAATTGGGCATTTAGCCTGTTTATATTTAAGGTTAATATTGTTATATGTGAATTTTATCCTGTCATTATGATGCTAGCTGGTTATTTTGCCCATTAGTTGATGCATTTTCTTAATAGTCTGATGGTCTTTATAATTCAGTATGTTTTTGCAGTGGATGGTACTTGTTTTTCCTTTCCATGTTTAGTGCTTCCTTTAGGAACTCTTGTAAGGCAGGCCTGGTGGTGACAAAATCTCTCAGCATTTGCGTGTCTGTAAAGGATTTTATTTCTCCTTTGCTTAAGAAGCTTAGTTTAGCTGGATATGAAATTCTGGGTTGAAAATTATTTTCTTTAAAAATGTTGAATAATGGCCCTCACTGTATTCTGGCTGGTAGGGTTTCTGCAGAGAGATCTACAGTTAGTCTGATGAGCTTCCCTTTGTAGGTAATCTGACCATTCTGTCTGGCTGCCCTCAGCATTGTTTTCTTCATTTCAACCTTGGTGAATCTGATGATTATGTGTCTTGGGGTTCTCCATATTTCCTAAATTTGAATGTTTGCCTGTCTTGCTAGGTTGGGGAAGTTCTCCTGGATAATATCTTGAAGTGTGTTTTCCAACTTGGTTCCATTCTCCCCATTACTTTCAAGTACACCAACCAAATGTAGATTTGGTCTTTTCATAGTTCTTAGAGGCCTTGTTCCTTTTTATTATTTTTTCTCTAATTTTGTCTTCATTCTTTATTTCATTAAGTTGATCTTCAGTCTCTGATATCCTTTTTTCCACTTGATCAGTTTGGCTATTGATACTTGTGTTTGCTTCACAAAGTTCTCGTGCTGTGTTTTTCAGGTCCATCAGATCATTTATGTTCTTCTCTAAACTAAATATTCTAGTTAGCAATTCCTCTAAGATTTTTTCAGGGTTCTTAGCTTCCTTACATTGGGTTAGGATATGCTCCTTTAGCTTGGAGTAGTTTGTTATTACCCCCCTTCTGAAGCCTACTTCTGTCAATTCATCAAACTCATTCTCTATCTAGTTTTGTTCCCTTGCTGGCAAGGAGTTGTGTTCCTTTGGAGGAAAGGAGGCATTCTGATTTTTGGAATTTTCAGGCTTTTTGCACTGTTTTTTCCCTGTCTTCGTGGATTTATCTACCCTTGGTTTTTGATGTTGGTGAGCTTCGGATGGAATTTCTGTGTGGACTTCTTTTTGATTGATGTTGATGCTATTCCTTTCTGTTTGTTGGTTTTTCTTATAACAGTCAGGCCCCTCTGCTTCAGGTTTGCTGGGATTTTCTAGAGGTCCACTCTAGATGCTGTTTGCCTGTATCACCAGTGGAGGCTGTAGAACAGCGAAGATTGCTGCCTGTTCCTTTTTTGGAAGCTTCTTTCCAGAGGGGCACCCACCAGATGCCAGCAGGAGCTCTCCTGTATGAGTTGTCTGCTGACCCCTCCTGGGAGGCATCTCCCAGTAAGGAGGCACAGGGGTCAGGGACCCACTTGAGGAGGCAGTCATCCCTTAGCAGAGGTCACGTGCTGTGCTGGAAGATCCACTGCTTTCTTTAGAGCCAGTAGGCAGGAGTGTTTAAGTCTGCTGAAGCTGCACCCACAGCTGCCCCTTCCCCCAGGTGCTCTGTCCCAGGGAGATGGGAGTTTGATCTATAAACTTCTAACTGAGGCTGCTGCTTTTTTTTTTTTTTTTTTTGAGATACCCTGCCCAGAGAGGAGAAATCTAGAGAGGCTGTAGTCTGACTACAGCAGCTTTGCTGAGCTGCAGTGGGCTCTGCCCAGTTCGAACTTTCTGGCAACTTAGTTTACACTGTGAAGGGAAAACTGCCTACTCAAGCCTCAGAAATGGCAAACACTTCTCCCCTCACCAAGCTTGAGCATCACAGGTTGACTTTAGACTGCTGTCTGGCAGTGAGAATTTCAAGCTAGTGGATCTTAGCTTGCTGGGCTCTGTGGGGGTGGGATCTGCTGAGCTAGACCACTTGGCTTCCTGGCTTTAGCCCCCTTTCAGGAGAGTGAATGGTTCTGTCTCGCTGGCATTCCAGACACCACTGGCGTATTAAAAAAAAAAAAAAAAACTCTTGTAGCTACCTTGCTGTCTGCCCAAATGCCCAAATGGCTACCCCGTTTTGTGCTTGAAACCTAGGCCCCTGGTGGCATAGGCACTGGAGCAAATTTCCTGGTCTGTGGGTTGCAAAGCATGGGAAAAGCATAGTATCTGGGCCAGAGTGCTGTGTTCCTCATGTCAGTCTCTCAGGGCTTCCCTTGGCTAGGGGAGGGAGTTCCCTGACCCCTCATGCTTCCCAGGTGAGGCGATGCCACATCTTCTGCTCACCCTCCATGGGCTGCAGCCACTATCTAGCCAGTCCCAATGAGATGAACCTGGTACCTCACTTGGAAATGCAGAAATCACCGGCCTTCTGCTTTGATCTCGCTGGGAGCTGCAGACTGGAGCTGTTCTTATTCAGCTGTCTTGCCAAAGAACCCCTCTTTTGTGTTTCTTTAAGATCATTGGTGATATATCTTCTTTCATTTCTTGTTTTAGAAGATAACTCAGGCCTTCTCTAGTTATTTTCTTGGTCAATTTAGCTAAGGATTTGTTTAGTCTCTTACTTGTGATGATTTTTTTTTCTTGCTGCTTTCAAAATTTATTCTTTGTCTTTTGTTTGATTAGGATGCATCTAAATGTGATCTCTGAGTTTATTCTGCTTGGCATTTGTTGAGCTGCTTAGATGTATAAATAAATGTTTTCTTCAAATTGGGGGCGTTGTCATTTTTTTTCAAATATTATTTCTGCTTTTCTCTCTTCTCTCCTTCTGGGAGTACCATTTGCAAATCTTGATACATTTAATTGGTGTCCCACAGGTCTCTGAGGCTCTGTTCACCTACCTACTTACCTACCTTCCCCTTTATTCAGTCTTTGTCCTTAGACTGAATAATCTCAGTCGACCTATCTTCAAGTTGATTGGTTCTTTCTTCTGCCAGCTCAAATCTACCAGTGTGTTTATCTAGTGAATTTTTAATTTTAATTTGTGTACTTTCAAACTTTACAATTGCTGTATGGTTCTTTGTTATAGCTTCTATTTATTTATATAGTTGCCTATTTGGTGAAATATTCTCCTCATACTTTAGTTGTTTATACATGGTGTTCTTTCATTCTTGAACATACTTTAAATATCTGATATAAAGTTTTTTGTCTACTAAGTTCAATATCTGGGCTTTCTCAGACATCATCTGTTGACTTTCTCCCCCATGTATGGTACATTTTTATTGCTTTGCATGTTCCATAATGTTTTGTTTAAAAACTAAATCTTTAAAATAATACAATACGACAACTGGAAATCAGATTATGTTCCACCTTAAGGTATTTTGTTGCTGTGTCATTATGGTTATTCTTTGTTTAGTGACTTTTCTAAACTAATTCTGTGAAGTTAGTATTCTTTGTATTCTGTGCCCACTGAGATCTTCACCTAGTTAGCTTAGTGGTCAACTAATGATTGAATAGAGGTTTCCTTATATGTCTAGAATCATAAGACTCTCAGTGTTTGCCCCAAGGGCTCTGTATGTCTTCAGGAGGAAGGATGAGAATAGTGCATTTGTTTGTTTGTTCATTTTACCTTGCAGCTTCAGCTCAAAGGAAGAATAGTACAGTTTAAAATGCCATGATAGCTTTCTGTGCTTACTGAGATACAGCTGATTTTCTTGAATAGACATTCCTTGATGGCTGTAAGCCTTTGGTTAATTCCCAGAGTTCTTTTGTTTAATGAAGTTACATTTCCCCCCTCCTACCCTGCAAAACAGCAACAACAACTCACAAGAGACCCACAACATTTAAGTGTCAAATTTGGAAGAAAACCAGTCACCTTTATGAAGTATATTTTTCTAGCTGTTTTCCTGATTTAATCTTTGCTCAACAATCAGTTCTTTATTTTGGCATTATTTGCATTCTATATAGACTGAGAATTTTCAGAACAATCAATATCTGCTGTCTCTTTGTTTAACAGTCTGCATTAAGCTGCTCTTGCATTGCTATAAAGAAATATCTCATCCTGGAGTGATAGCTCATGCCTATAATCCCAGCACTTTGGGAGGCCGAGGTAGAGGTCAGGCGTTCAAGATCAGCCTGACCAACATGGCAAAACCCTGTCTCTACTAAAAATACAAAACTTAGCTGGACATGGTGGCAGGTACCTGTAATTCCAGCAACTCGGGAGGCTGAGGCAGGAGAATCACTTGAACCCAGGAGGCAGAGGTTGCAGTGAGCCACGATCGTACCATTGTACTCTGTTGCCCATTACACTCCAGCCTGGGCAACAGAGCAAGACTCTGTCTCAAAAAAAAAAAAAAAGAAAGAAAGAAAAGGGGAAAAAAAAGACAAATATCTCAGCCTGGCCAATATGGTGAAACCCCATTTCTACTAAAAATTCAGAAATTAGCTGAGTGCAGTGGCGCATGCCTATAATCCCAGCTATTCAGGAGGCTGAAGCAGGAAAGTCGTTTGAACCTGGGAGACAGAGGTTGCACTGGCGTGAGATTGTACCATTGCACCCCAGCCTGGGTGACAGAGCGAGACTCTATCTCAGAAAAAAAGAAATACCTGAGGTGTGGTGGCTCATACATACAAGCCCAGCACTTTGGGAGGCTGAGACAAGCAGAGCACTTGAGGCCAGGAGTTTCAGACTGGCCTCACCAGCATGACAAAACCCAACTACTACTAAAAATACAAAACTTAGCTGAGCGTGGTATCGCAAGCCTGTAATCCCAGCTACTCAGGAGGCCGAAACATGAGAATTACTTGAGCCCAGGAGGTGGAGGTTGTAGTGAGCCAAGATCATACCACTGCACTCCAGCCTGGGTGGCAGAGAGAGACACCCGCCAAAAAAATAGGTTTAATTGGCTCATGTTCTTGCAGTCTGTGCAAGCATGACACCAATATCTGCTCAGCTCTGGTAAGGTCCTCAGGAAGCTTACAATCATGGCAGAAGGCAAAGCAGAAGCCGACATATCTCATGACAAGAGAGTAAGAGAAAGGAGGTCCCAGACTTTTAAACATTACAGTCATGGTGGAAGGCAAAGCGCAAGCCAGCATATCACATGGTAAGAGAGAAAGAAAAAGGAGGTCCCAGACTTTTAAACAACTAGATCTCACATGAACTGAGGGAAAACTCATTTATCAACAAGGGGATGGTGCTAAATCATTCATGAGGGATCCACCCCCATTGTTACCAAAGCTCCAGGAATTTGATGTAGGTCTTGCTGCTTGCTTCACAGAAAGCCAATCACTGAAACAGCAAGTATTGCCAAGGAAGAAGGCTTTAATCAGGAGCTGCAGCCAAGGCAATGGGGCGCTCAGTCTCAAATCCATCTTCCTGACTGACTAAAACTAGAAGTTGATATAGCAGGGGAGAAACCTAGCAGTGTTTAAGAAAACAAGAATTAGGGAAGGGGCAAGGAAGCAATCATGGTGAATGAGGGATCCATGATATGGGTCATCATCTGGTGAGTTTCAGTTCTTTGATATTTTCTTTGAGAGGCCTGAAGATCCTTTTCTGAGGAAGGAACTCATAAAACAAATTTCAAGCCTTTTAAGACCAGAAGGAGCAATTTCTGTGTTTAACAAAAAGAACAGTCTGTGGGGGCAGTTGGGTTGGTTTGACCATGATCCAGTCACATCCCATCAGACCCCACCTTCAGTATTCAGAATCACATTCCAATGTGATATTTAGAGGGGACAAACATCTAAACCATATCACAGTTATTCCTTTAGTTTATCTCTTCCTTTTTGCACTTTACTATAATTAGCAAGAAGAAACCAGGGGCCACCTTCCACACTTTGCTTAGCTATTTCCCTAAATAGATCACCCAATTCATTGGACACATTTTCTACTTCGCAAGTCACTGAAGACAACAGTGTTATGAAACTTTCTGCCATTACATAATTCCAATAATATTCACCTCATTTTTCTAGTTCCTCTGCAGCCTTCTTAAAGGCTGTGAGTATTCTATTAACAGCTTATTTAAGTTACTTCAGCCTTTCATTAATACTATTCCCAAAGCCCACTTCCTGTTTCTAAAGTGACACCTACATTTTCAGTTTTTATTACAGCAGCATCCCACTAATATGTACCAAAATCTTTATTATTTGCTGCTCTATAACAAATTACTTTCAAAATTCAGCAGTTTCAAGTAACAGACATTTATTATTTCACATTTTCTCTGGGGTCAGGAATCTGAGAGTCGCTCAGCTGGTTGGTTTGGGCTCACTTTTTCATGAGGCTACAATCAAGAAGTGAGCTGGGTTGTGGTCATACGAGATTTGATTGCTGTAGAACGTCTTTGACTGCTTGCGGAAGGCTTCCATCTTTCTTCATGTGAGCCACCTCATGGGACTGCTCATAGTTAATGGCTTTTTCTAGAGTGAGTGTTAACAGAGAGAGAGATGAAGGGACATACAAGTGAAAGGGAGAAGGAGATAGAGGAGGAAAGAGAGGGAAGGGGAGAGAGAGGAAAAAAAGAGGGGAAGGGGGACAAAAGAGAAAACAACAACCAAGAGCATCATTGTTCATCAGTGTCCAGTATAAAACTTTCATTCATTTATAACATAATCTCCAAAGTGACAGATACTTTCACAATATACTATTGGTCACACAGACCACCCATGATACAACATGGAGGATGAGGGAGTATTGCACAGCAATGTTTTATCAAGAGGCAGTAATTATTGGGGACCATCTTGAAGCAGCCACCACATAGGGCTTTGTAAATTTGTTAACTTTGGAAAATGAAGAATTAAGGGAAAAAATAAGTATTCCTTTCTAATAGGGGGCAGTAAACCCCCATTTCCAGATGGCAGCATTCTTCTGGGCAAATATTTACTACTAGCTTGATCCTTGTAAAAATTTGATTTTACAACTCCTGACCTACATCTAAATCTTATTTGCTTTTTTATAGTTATAACAACTTGTGCAAGTGATTTAGGAGGCTCACTAACCAATCAACAGCTGAGAAGCACTCTCTCTGTCTGTCTTTCTCCCTCTCTTTTGCGAAGTTTTTTGGTCTCAGACATGGACTTATTCCCCCATATAATATAAAGAGACAAAAAATGAATGGGTGAATAAAACAGTAACACTATCTGTTGTGCTTTAAACTTTGCTCTAAATTCAATTCTAAGGTATAGCCCTAGTAACATGATATGGGTCTAATTATGTTGGTCCTTTATGGCAGTTGTACTTGATCAAAATGTTTTGGGTAAAACTCTCAATGATATTCTCATTGTACAGAATTATCTTCGGATATCCATGCTGAAATATTTAGGAGTAAAATGTGGTTATTCTGCAATTTTGATAGTTCTACAAATAAAAATTAAGTAAAAAGACAGCAAATTTGGCAGACCAGTAACATTTTTGGAATATTAGTGGAAACTGTATCATCGTACTATTTTTTCATTTTCTCTTTATGATCAAAATTTTTCTATATAAAAAATCAAGGAAATAAAAAATCCTTGATGACATTCAGGATATGTATGAGATGCACATTTTACAGAATTGAAGAATTTAATGGATGCAGAATTATAAGAATTTACAATGTTTTCCTAGTTAATGCATGCACTTTGTATATTAGGATAAAAATTGGTTATTCATACAATTTATGTTCACATACTGTTTTAATAATAAAATACATCTGAATGAATATTAGAACTCTTGAGAATAACTTGTTCTGCTTCTGTGTATAATTTTTTATCTGTGTTTTAGTTTGGGACCAGAGAATGTTTAATCATATGAAATAATTAAATATGCTACGATTTGGTGATATATTATTATAAAACTAATTAAATCTACAAAGCTTCTGTTGCTAATTCCCAAAAAACAGTGGAAGTTATGGACTGGTGCTAAAAGACTTCTGAAATCATTAATTTGTAATAAAAATGAATTTAAATGTTGGTAAAACTTGCATTTCTCTTTTTAAAATGATTATTATATTTATTTCTTCCCTAGATCTTCCTCAGAACTGTGATCCTAACATTCCCCTAGTTGCTCAGGAATTAATGAAAAAGATGATACGTCAATTTGCGATTGAATACATTTCAAAAAGTGGTAAAACTCAAGAGAATAGAAATGGTTCAATTGGACCAAGTATAGTATGTAAAAGTATCCAAATGAATCAAGCAGAAAACTCCCTTCAGGAAGAGCAGGAAGGACCCTTAGACCTCACTGTGAATCGAATGCAAGAACAAAATACTCAGCAAGGTAAGATTTTTGTGTGCATGTAATATGTAATTTTACGATGTATATCCTTAAATATATATTTGCAACTTTTTATATTCATAGGGAAATTTATTTTGGATGTAATATGACTTTTAATTTGTTCATGTAATATGGACTAGAGAGAAGTACAAATTTACAGTTTTTGTATTTGCGTCTTTGTTCATGAAAGAGGAAATTTGAGTTGATTTCAACTCCTTTTGCAATAAAGTTTATGATGAACAAATCCTGATAAACAGCTTAAAAATAAAGGATATAAATAAAGAGATGTTTATAAGAAATAATTGTTTTTTTAGTGGACAGCTGAAAACATTAATTAAGCACTTGCTTCTTTAGTTTTTTTTTTTTTTTTTCGTACTTAGGCGAGGAAAAAAGTAGATGATTTGTCTTCCAGTTTATGATGTAACTGGAAACAGAGGAAATGGAATATGTGTGACAAATATAATGCTATCATGTAACTAACTGTATGGAGACATATTGGTCATAAGGAGCCTGAGCGATGAAGACCATGTTGGACTTTAATTAAAAGAGAACCATAACTTCACAGAGGAAAGGCGAGAAGAGGATTTTAAGTGTGTGTGAGGACTTAAGTGTTTATCCGAGCAAAGGACAATTGAGGTAGCTTTTGTTACTATGTGTTAGGAATTGTATTGTCAGTTTTTGAAGCCATAAGAAAAAAGCATTAAATTTAATACCAGAAAGCAATGATGTTAGTTCTGGTCTCTTAAGAAGAATATACTAGTGTTTGAAGAGATAGTTGTTTCAGTGTATAAATCAGATTAAAATTTAGAGAGGCTGAAATATGGGAATAATTTTTCCTTTTTCATTCCCTAATATTAGGTTGCAAGCATTTATGTGACAATATCTGACAAATTTTAAGATAATACGTTATAAGAGAAAGAAATGTCAAAGATAACTATGATATCGCATGGGTGTCCCAACATTTTGGCTTCCCTGGTCTGCATTGGAAGAAGAATAATTGTGTTGGGCCACACATAAAATACACTAACAATAGCTGGTGAGCTTTAAAAAGCAGGGGCTGGTGGTGAGGGGTGGTGGTTCCTTGTGTAATTTTTATGATATCTGCCACCACAGATAAGCAAAAAAAAAAAAAAATCCTCACATCAAAGGGTTGGACACCCCTGAAGACTTAAGGAAAAAAAATATCAGTACATAGAATTTTGGAAATCAGAAAACAGAGGATTTTTAGAATTTTTAAATTTGCTTTTCCATGCCTTATATTCCCTTATGTCTCCTCTCCTTTTGGGGATTTCTGAAGAGACTAGAACACACAGGCTTTGGTATGTGACAGGCTTATGGTTGAAATCCCAGCTCTCTTACTTACTTAAGTTACCAATAGATAACTTAAGTAATAGGTAATGTTACTTATCAGACCTTTAATTTCTTCCATTGTAATTTGGCCATAATATTAATGGATCCATTGGAGCAATGTGAGAATTAAATATTTAGTAACAAACTCATAAAAGATACTCAAATACTAGTCTCACCATACTCTCTCCCTCCTATTCCTTACCACCACAGAAGAAGCCTTAGAAGTAATGTGGTAGTGATCTATAAATATTTGTATGGCTGTTACCCTAACATAGGACTGAATTTTCTGTGAATGGTCCAATGAGTAGAATTAGGATGACTAGCTAGAGGTTAGAGGGAAACAAATTTCAGGTCTAGATAAGAAAGAATATTTCTAAGGAAATTTTTAAGGAAAGAAGGAACGAGTCCCTGATTGCCTCATCTTTGAAGGTATTGAAAAGCATCAGATGAGTGGTTAGAATAGATAGTATTTTAAAAGTAAATTTCCAGTTTTTAGGTCTTTGATTCTATGAAGTTAAGTGGCAAGACAGATCCAAGTATATATAGAAAACAAGTCATGTAATTATTTAAATTATTATAATAGTCTAAGTAAAGTGCAAAAATATGTGAAAATCCTGAGGGTGGAAATAGTAGTGATAGTGGATATAAATCTATAAGTAGTCTTCTTGATAATTTTAAATTTTGGATGACTTTTTGTCGTGTGATTCTAGTCTTACTTGAAGGTAGAAATTATTTAGTTTAATGTGATTTGAGATATAGAGGGCAAGGGGAAGAATGATGACAGATGAAGCTAAAGAAGTAAGTAGGGATGAAATTTTGACTTTTCTTGGGGTCGTAGAAAGCTACTAGACTGAGAGTAACAAGATCAGATTTTCTTTTATGAAACCATTCTGCCATGGTATGGATTGGCAGTTTCTTAAAATTTGCCTACTTGCACATCAAACGAGGAAAAATGGAGCACATACCCTTGGAAGCATTTGTGTGTACATATGTATGTGTGTGTATGTATGTACCTACTAACACACTATATGTACTGATCTTTCTATAAATATTTTAGGATTTAAATAAAAATGTTATAAACAATTTTTAAATGTCTTGCTAATCATGATGACTTCCCTGCCAGTATCTTATTGAATGATAATATACTTTAGAAGAGTTTCATTAGCAATGAGAGAAAGTATAAACCCATATTTCACATAGCTTCCTTAAGAATTTAATCTTTTTTGACCAGATTTCACTGTTTTTACCTCATGGTGTAGTCAATAAAGAGCTTATACTGGTGGTAGCAGTGTCAGTGCTTTTTTTAATGTTACTTGCTAGTGCTTGCATTTTTAATATTATTCTCACTATAATTTTTAACAATACTCATTTAAGCCAGTTATTTATTTGATGAGTTACTTTATTCAAATTAGATGATAATCCATAAATACAATAGATAATCTATCCATAAATTATGTAGATAAATTTATGGTTAGTATAACCCATAAGTTTATGAAATTCTCCATGCCAAATGGTTTTATAGGTAACTTTATATACTCTTAAAGCAACAGATAATTCCTATTTTATGCTTTGCTTTTTTTCTACTCTGTTTCAAATAGTAGAAAAAAATGAAATGTTGGTGTAATCTTGATACCCAAACCAGACAAAGGTAGCAAAAGAAAGAAATATTGCAACTTACAAACCTAGGAGCAGAAATCCTTAATAAATATCAGCAAATTGAGTACAGGGAGGTTTAAGAACATAATAATGACTAAGGTGGCATGAATGATTTAGCACTTGAAAAGTTTTCTTAATTAAAAAACTATATCATCCTAATAGATACAGAAAAAATTATTCCACAAGAGCTGACATATTTATGATAAAAAGGGCTTATCAAACAAAGAATAATAGATGGGTACTTCCACTACCAAAAACATTATAATCTAAAGATTTAAAATAAAAGATAACACAAAAAATGCACACCATTAATCAGTTTTAAACATTTTGATGAGCGGTCCTTACTCAGCTACCCAATTAGAAAATCTAGTTTTAAAAAAATTATAATTGCAATAGCTGCAACAACAGGAAAAACAGTGAAATGCCTAAGAATGAAACAGATAAACTATATCAAGTCTTATGGAGAATATTATAAAAATACATTGAAGGAAGTTAATCACAACCAGCAAAATGAGTAATTATACTTTAAATGAAAGTGAGACTGAAAGATGATAGCAGTTTACCCTTAATGTGCTTACAAATTCAATGTCATTCCAGGCAGAATTCTGACAGGATTTATTGTTAAATGTGGCTTCCTGAATCTAAAATTTACAAGCAAGACTTAAAGAGCCAAGAATAATCAAGTCAAGGTGGTAAATATAGTCTTGCTAAATGTAGCAACATTTATTAGGTACAGTAATTAAACCAAGGTGCTATTGCCTAGGATAAAAATAAGTAGAACAGATCAGTAAGCCCAGAAGCTCCCAAACATTAGTGGAATCTTTGTATAAGACAGAAATGTCATTATAAATCACTGGGAAGGATGCCATATTCATAAATAGTTCCAGGGCAATTGATTACCCAAAAGGGGGATAAGCAGTGGATCCCTACCTCATACCACTCTAAAAAATAGTTGAGTTTAAAGGCTAAATGTGAAAAGCGAACTAAAAGAGAGGAAATTAGAGGATAATATCTTAACTCAAAATAGGAAAGAAGTTCTTAAAATGCAAGAATCACAGTCTATAAACAATTTTGTATATTTGACTATACTTAAATCTAAAACTCAAGTATAGAAGTTACTGAAGAAAGTGAAATGTCTAGGCTCATCTTTAACTGATGTATCTAGCAAGCATTCAGCTAACAAAACTACAACCAGTGAGACAGACAACTGATAAGAAAAATAGGCAAAAACAAGTATCAGAAGAAGATACTGAAGTAGCCAAATAAGCAAAGAAAAAGATATTTAAAACAACATTTTCCTAGCTTCCTTCCCTATATGGGATTCTTTTATTCTATAAGAGATGGTAATTCAACCTCTAAGTATTTACAGAAAATCTTTGGCAACTCTAATAGTTATCCTCATAGCTATGAAGAATATACTCATTGTTTTATATTTTTTTCATCTGTGACAGCATTTTACTTTACTGTAAATACTTGTAAAAATTATTACATCTCTAAGACTTTTCTTTTCCATGATAATCTTTAGGGTTTTCTTCTGTTTTGCTTTGTTTTTTCTTTCTGCACCAATATCAGAAACTCTAGTCCTTTGATATAGTAATGCTGTAAATATTTGTTGAAACTATTATGTTTCCTCAAATGTCTGTTTTCAGCTTTCTTAATTGTTCTTCATAAGTCAGTTTCCATCTTCCTCATTGTTATTGCGTTTCTCTTTCACAACTCTACACTGACTTAAAATATGGTTACCCTGAGGAAAACATGGCTATTTTCATCTCCATTGTACTTTCTATCCAGGCATTTCAAATATTAGAGGATATTTCTTTGTACATTTTTAATTCTTCGAATTTGTATAAATACTCTGAGCTTCAGAAACTGGTAAGAAGGTAAGGTGTGTATTGCCCATACACAGGATTCTTTTTTATCCTAGTACATTGAGTGAAGAAACAGGTATAAATAACATTAGTGTGTCAGGTATATATTTTTTAAATATCAATTTTAATCTGGGGCCAGAGTAAAAACTTCTCACAAATTTCAGTGTACAAAAAGAAATTTGCAACTTGACCATTAGCATTACTGTAACAACTGTGAAGACTAGGCCAATCCAATATAGAACAAGAATAGATGTGGGCAGAGATGGAACAGCAATACTTCATTGACTTTGTTGATGCGGTTTTCTACTGTAAGATCCCATGAGTATTCTGGTAGAACTTACATTATAGTAAACTTCTCAGTGCATTGTAATTGTTTGCATGTTTATCTCTCCATTGTAATCTACCTTTGGGAGCAGGAAACTTGTCTTTTTTCACTTTTATGTCTCCAGTGCTTGATACGGTCTACGTTATATCAGATTTATTTATTAAATTAAAAATATTCATCATCCTCAAATGCCACTGATAACTAAAATGAGAATTGTGACTTGACCATTGCATTTATGATGTTTTCACAATGAAATTTTTTATTTTAAACATTTTGGTTGGAAAACATTCTGCACTGTACTTTTTAATGCTTTTCAAAACACGATTTGGAAAATTGTGTCATGATAATGGACATTAACTATTGCACCACCATGTAATGATTTGAAATTTTTAGGATTGTTTTCTCTTAATTAGCAAGAGATAAGTAAGATTTTTTTTTAATTACTTAAAAATGTTATCAGCAGGGTAAACTTTAGAACCTACAAATTCTAGTTTTAATTTCTTTTTAACAAATTATGTATAGGACTAATACTAAGTCGGCTTCCAGTGACTATTTGAGAGACTATATAAATAAAATATATGAATTTCAGCATCATATTTAGTTGTTATTAAGCATCCTTTGTTGCTGCTGCCACCGCCACTGTTCTGCTTTCTTGGCTGTGATTAAGGTAGGTGTTACTATGTGTAAGAGAGCCGTGTATAGTTTTATGATGTTATGTAGGCTTAAATATATGGTTTATAAATTAAGTTTTATAATTCTGTTTGGAAATCACTAAACAATTTTTAAAGTTCAGTTTAAAAAATTTTCTATATTCACTAATGAAATTGTCTATCTTGATTTTCTATGCTGGGCTATTGTTTTCTGTGGCTAAAAATGTGGAAAAAAATGTTATATTCCACGCTTGGGAAGATGCCATGTTTTAGTCGACATAAACGGTAAAACATATGTCTAGGTGGTCCTGTGTCCCTTATCTAACCTTCTCTGACTATAGGAATAGAAGAAACAAGTGATATTTTAAAATTCCAGTTCTAGGCCTACACTCTCCTGCTGAAAACCCTTTAATGGCTTCATATTGCCCTTTAGATAACATCTAAAATCCTAAACTCCAGGAACCAGCCCCTGCCCACTTATCTAGCTGCATCTTGTGTCTCTCTTTCTTTTGTCTTCATACTGGCTTTTTCTCATTTTCTTGAATATGTCATACACTCTCAGAACCTCAGAACACCAACAATAAAGCTACCTTCTACCCCCAATCAGTTTTTTTGTAAATACATACTATTTTTTTTCCAGGTCTCCTTTTAAACATTACTTTCTTAGGTAAACTTCCTCCATACCTTTCAAATTGGATGTACACTGATACACATGTTGATATTCTTATTCATACTTAGTTTGGGATTCTTACTGTATTTTCATATAACATCCTATATTGTTTTGTGGCATTTGTTACCCTTGTAATTATTTGTTTCAACCATCTTATTATCTGCTATTTGTCTTGTTATGCTTTTTTCCTCATTTTCTTTTGGATTGAGTTTCCTCACTTTTCCTTCTTTGCCTATTTCAAAGTTATATACTCTATTGCTATTCTGTTTGTAGTTACCCTCGAAGGTTTTAAAGGTATAGTTAATAGTTAATAGAAATTTAGAGTCACTTGCTTTAACACTTATAGCCATCTTCAGTGCTGTTTCCCTTCTTGTGACATCACAACTTAAACACAACCATTTATTTTATATCATCAATTTTTGTTGAGTACCACATCCCTGATTATCATTTCCTTTGCTCATCATTCCTTCATATAGTTCATGTGTTCTTCTGGGATCAGGCATTCCTTAAATAAGGATTTATTAGTAGTAAACTCTCAGAGTTTTGTTTTTGGTTTTTTATTTCTTTTTCTTTTTCACTTTTGTTCTTAAAAGAGCTTTTGTCTAAGTACATAACTGTCTTTTTGCTATGATTGTGTGACTGCCAGCTAATAGTCTTTTCCTCATAGGTAACTTTACACACTCTACTTTTGGGCTCTCTCTCGCTCTTCTTTGTTTTGTTTGTGGCATTCGGCAGGTGTCTTAGATATGTTTGGAAGCAGATTTCTTTTTCTTCATATAAACCACAGAATATATTTAATTCAAATTAAACATGAAACTAGAATGATGTTCTGTCCTCATCAAGTAGCAATTATATTGTTTAAAAAAAAAGTACATTTTTGTCTACATTCTGGCAATCCAGCAAGGTGGCACAGGTCACATCCAGTTTGATGACCTGACAGGGAAGCAGATTTCTTTATTCTACTTAGGAGTTACATGGTTTCTAAAACTAAGGACAGATCTCTCATCAATTGTGGACATTTTCCAGCCATTATCTGTTCAAATATATTTTTACTCTCACTTTATTTCCTGTCAAAATCCATTGAAACATATTTTTGATCTTCTTATTTTATCCTCCGTATCTCTTATCTTCCTTTTCATATTTTCCGTCTCTTTATTTCTGTGTAGTATCATGATTAGTTTATTCAGAAATATTTCGCAATTTACTAATTGTCTTTCAAGCTATTTTAATCATGATTTAACCTGTGTCTTGAGTTTCCAATTTGTCATTATACTTTACATTTGTATAAGTTAGTTGTTACTTTTTCCAAATATGCTTATCAGTATGCCCATAATTTTACAAGAGTGTCACTAAGCAAGATATCAAAGGTGACTGGGAGGGTTATTTTATGTGAGATGGTTCAGGAAGACCTCCATGAAGAAGTAAGTTTGAGCTGAGACATGAATAATGAGAGGAAGTCTTCCATGAAGATTTGAGGTTGGGGCATTTAAGTCAGAAGAAATACCAAATATAAATACAAAATATCAAAACTCAAGGCAGGAATATATCAGATATGTTTGAGGAACTGTATGAAGATTGTCTCAGTCAGGTGAAAACGAAAAGATTGTTCAAAGCTTTTTTAATAAAGTGAGATTATAGAATGTCAATAAGTATAATTGTTACAATATATATTAGCTGGATTTTTCTTTTTCTGTTTTGTAAAGAATGTCATTAAAAAAATCATGCACTTTAAATTCAGAAGTTTCATAAGTGTTACCATCTGAAATGTCACTTGACTAACTTAAATTAGGTGTATGAAGCAAAAATAAAAAGAAATTAGTGTTCTCTGTTGCTGTTCAATTTTTTACAAAAATTTGTTATATAGTTTAAGTATTCCTTATCTAAAATGCTTGGGCCCAGAAGTGTTTCAGATTTTGATCTTATTTTGGAATATTTGCATACACATAATGAGATATCTTGTGGATGGGGCCCAAGTCTAAACCTAAAATTCATTTGTTTCATATACACCTTATATAAGCAGCCTGAACGTAATTTTATATAACATTTTATGTAATTTGGTGCATGCAACAGTTTGTGTTAACTACTCATATGATATAAAGTTGATAACCAACCCCATGGGTGTCCAAGTGTCAATTCATTGTTTTTTTTTTTTTCTTTTCCCTTGTAATTTATCCAGGTATTCTCTCCCCAAAGAGATAACTCTCATATCTACCTTATAACCTTGAATTTATCAGTATGCCAAAATTGGGTTCTTATGCCCAGTTTGAATAAATCTGATATTCTGTATTTAATCTTCCTCTTAATTTTCTGTTAAATTAAGGACAAAACTTACATATTTTTTAATGACTTATTAGGTTCTGCCAAGATTTTGTCCTTGCTTACCTCTCTGGACTTGTTCCTTTCCTTCTCTTCCTGGCTTAGGTTCAAGTCACACTGTCTACATCTGACACTTGCCAAGCTCACTCTTCAGGGCCTTCATCATTGCTGATCCCTTTGCCTAGGTTACTCTAACTTCAGATATTCTCGTTTCTTTTGGCTTGCCCCTGTTCATCATTTCTGTCTTAGCTAGAGTATCACCTTAACAATAAGAAATGAGAAATTCCAATATATGAACAAAAGAAACTTCTGCATGACACAGAAGAAAGCATTATTAGAAAAATCAAGAGTGGTAGTCTATGAAAAAATATCTGTACCTTATAAGATAAAAAAACTAATTATTCTAATCTCTTAATAGTTTCAAAAAATTGAAATGTAAAAGATCAACAACCTGATAGAAAAATGAGCATAATTAACCGTCAGTTCATAGAAGAAATTTTAAAAGTCCTTAAACATAGGAAAATACTATCAGCCATACTTGTGTGATTCACACCTGTCACACTGATAAGAAGTCAAGTTTAGCTATATACACTGTTTGTCAAAGCTGTTAAGTAACAGACGTTTTCATGCATTACTGTGGAAATACAAACTGGTACAGTCCTTATGGAAGAATTGACAGTATCTGTTACATTTTATAAACATTTGTCCTCTGACCTAGCAGTCTCATTTCAGGGAATCAAGCCTTTAATTACGCCTGCACAAATATGGAATGATATGCATTCGGGGTTATTCACTGTGACATTATTTGAATAGCAGGACATTGGAAAATAATCCAAGTATCTATCAATAGTGTCTTGGTTAGTTAAATTATTTATATTCACAAAATGGAAGACAAACATCAAAAAAAGGAGGGGATGAGAATGATCCCTTGATAGTGAATTTCCAGATTTTCTTGTTAGGTAAAAAGCAAGATGCAGAAATGCATATATTACATGCTCTCTTTTGTGTAGAAAACGAGGAAGATAAGCCAAAAACTAATGATAATGAACATGGTTACCCAGAAGGGAATGAAGTAAATGAGGCAGATGAGACAGAAATAGAAGTGGTCTGAAGAGACCTTGCTATTTATATTCTGCATATTCCAAAGGATAAAAATTTTTTAAAAGTAGAGCAATCCAGTGGCTGGGCGTGGTGGCTCATGCATGTAATCCCAGCACTTTGCGAGGCCGAGGCGGGTAGATCACGAGGTCAGGAGATCGTGGCCAACATGTTGAAACCCCGTCTCTATTAAAATAGAAAACATTAGCCAGGTGTGGTGCATGTGCCTGTAGTCCCAGTTACTCGAGAGGCCTCTGAGGCAGGGGAATCGCTTGAACCTGGGAGGCAGAGGTTGCAGTGAACCGAGATCGCACCACTACACTCCAGCCTGGCGACAAGAGCAAGACTCTGTCTCAAAAAAAAAAAAAAATCAATCCGCAAAATTTGAAGTAGAATATAACAAACCTGGCTAGGTCAAATTAGTAACATAATGTTAGTAACATAACATTGAGAAAAGAATTACATCAAATGATTTTACCCAGAATTTTGACTATACATTCTTAGTGAAATACATTCCAACAGCTATAGAATATACTCTAAGGGCAAATAAATACTTTAAAGAACTCTTAAATCTTTTTTTAGTAATACTAGTAATAATATTGCCATTATTTTTTGAGTCTATGGAACAAATATATAATCATGTTAACATCATTAGGAAACCAGTATTGTCAGTGTAAGAGAAGAAACAATCGGCATCAAGTTAAAAACCTTGTATTACATGTGGATTGGAAATGCAGTGCAAAACATGAATTATTTTCAAAACTACACATTTTCTCATCTCACCACTGAAATAGCCTAAAAGCAATGAAAACTCAGTGGCATTGAACCTAAACCTAGAATATGATCTCTAAACATTATTTCCCTTTAAAAGGAAGCAGGCCTCTTTGGACTTTGGGTTTGGACTAGGAAATGTACAGGATGAGCCTGGAACATCTTCCTTGCCAGCAGGCAAGGAAGCCCAAAGACTTAATTTGTTAAAAGAATACAGGAGTCAATAGTAAAAGTTCCCAGTTGGTCAAATATGAAAACATTTGATCATCAGTAGGAAGAACAATTTCAGTGGAATGAAAAATACTGAGTTTTTTTAAATGTACTCATTTATGAGAACCAGAAACTGAAAGTGTCCCTCAGAGTCAGTAGTCATTGGAGGTATATACCACAGCAGTTCTTTACTGTAAAAATTAGCAATTAAAGGAAAATGTTAAGCATTTATCTTACTTTTTGTATACAAATTGTGTTTCAGAATAACCAAATAATCTAAATTAAAGAAAATTCTTGAAGAACGTTGGCTAATACGAAAGGCTTAGATTTAAAATATTACTATTTTTCCACCCCAATAAGATAATTGAATCAAACAAAAGCATCAGAAGACTAATGTAAATTAATACAACCACTGTGGAGAACAGTTTAGAGGTTCCTTGAAAAACTAAAAATAGAGCCATCATATGATCCAGCAGTCCCATTGCTAGGTGCATACCCTTAAGAAAATCAGTATTTCAAAGAAATACCAGAACTCCCCTGTTTATTGTAGTATTATTCACAGTAGCCAAGATTTGGAAGAAACGTTAAGTCTCCATCAGCAGACAAATGGATAAAGAAAATGTGGTACATGTACACAATGGGAATACTATTTAGGCATAAAAAATAATTGGATCCTTTTATTTGCAACAAGATGGGTGGAACTGAAGGTCCATTATGCTAAATGAAACAAGTCAGGCACAGAAAAACAAACTTCTCATGTTCTCACCTTCTTTTGAGAGCAGAAAATTAAAGCAATTAAACTCATGGAGACAGAGAGTAGAAGGATGGTTACCAGAGGCTGAGAAGGGTAGTGGGGGGTGGTATAAGGAGGAAGTGGGGATAGTTAATGGGACAAAAAGTAGAATTAATAAGATCTGTAGCACAACAGATGACTATAGTCAGTAACAGTTTAATCTTACATACAAATTGTACCTCATATACCCCATACTCAGCAAGTACCCACTAAAATTAAAACTTAAAAAAGAAACACAATAATACATTGTTTCATACCCACCAGCAATGGCTAGAATCTAAAAGATAAGTGTTGGCAAAGATGGAAAAAAATTTGGAGCCTTCACACATTGCTGGTAAGAATATAAAATGGTGCAATCCCTTTGGAAACAGTCTGAAGTTCCTCAAAAGGTTGCACATCAGTTATATGACCCAACAATTATACTCCTAGGAACCTATTCAAGAGAACTGAAAATGTATGTGTACGCAAATGTTTATAACAGCATTATTCATAATAGCCAAGAAGTACAAACAACCCAAATGTCCATTAACTGAAGAAAGGATAAGTAAAATAGTGTATATCCATAAAATGTAATAATAGAATTCAACAGTAAAAAGGAGTAAAGTACTGATGCATGATACAACATGGATGAACCTTAAAATGTGCTAATTAAAAGCCAATCATAAAAGACCAAATATTATATGATTATGTTTGTAGGAAATATTTAGAATAGGAAAATCCATAGGCATACAAAGTAGATTACTGGTTGCCAAAGGCTAGGAGTCATAGGACGAGGGAGAGCAGTCGCTCAAGAGTGCAGGATTTCTTTCTAGGGTGGAGAAAATGTTCTAAAATTGTGATGGTTGTACAACTCTGAATACAGTGAAAACCACTGAATTGTAATAGCCAAGATATAGGATCAGCCTAAATGACTACCAACAGATGAATGGATTTTTAAAATATGGTATATGTACACAGTGGAATACTATTTCAGCCAATAAAAAATGAAATCCTGTCATTTGCAACAACATGGATGAAACTGGAGGACTTTTGTCACTTATGTGGAATCTAAATAAAGTCTATCTCATAGAAATGGAGAGTAGAATAGTGATTACCAGAGGCAGAAAAGGATATGGGGAGGGGGATGGAGAGAGGTTAATCAACAGGTACAAAGTTAGGTAGGAGGGAGGAATACTTCTGGTGTACTGTTGCACAATAGTGTAACTATAGTTAATTATAACATGTTATTTCAAAACAGCTAAAAGTATTTTGAATGTTGTCACCACAAAGACAAGTGTTTGAGGTGTTGAATATGCTCACTACACTGATTACTGTACAATGTGTACATGTACACATGTATGGAAACATCCCATTGGACCCCATGAATAGATAAAATTATATGTCGATTCAAACCAGTAAAACGTGTGTGTGTGTGTGTGTGTGTGTGTGTGTGTGTGTGTGTGTGTGTAGATAGATAAAAAGTATTAGAGGAAAGATTATTTTGAGAACTTTACAATGGTGGGGTCAGACTGTCACCATCAGAACACACACTGATCACTTGAGCATCTTTGAAAATAGACTATATACCTAGTGATAAGTATCCTTATCAAAAACGTTGAACATGCATCTAAACAATTCTTAGACCATTGGTTCTCAAGAATAGTCAGGAAGCCCTAAGAGTCCCTGAAACCCTTTCAGGAGATATACCACGTCAAAATTAATAATATGTTATTTATTATTTTTGCTCTCATTCTCTCACAAGTGTGTATAGTTAAGTCGGCCAGAAGGTACATGATGTGTGGTATCTCAACACAGTCAATATAGAAGCAGATATGAGAATTCAGCTGTTTTCTAGTAAGCTGGACATTAAAGAGACCTACAAAACTTTTTAAAATGTAATTATTTTTACTCATTTTGAAAACGTTTTTCATGAAGATTAATATTTTTAGGGTTGTTATCAATTGTAAATACTTTTAAAATGCTTTTATTTAATTCCTGTTATGGTAAATATCAGTAGGGATAGCCCACATAAACAAAAGGTCTTTAAGGTCTGCAATAATTTTAAGAGTAAAAAGGATTTATGAAATCCAAAAGCTTGAGAGTTACTTGCTTTATTGCCAGTACCAAGTTTATCAAAACTATTATACAAGGAGATTTTCTAAAGCAAAGTAAATGACACCCCAGGAAAGCAGGGCCAATGGTCATCAACTTAAGATGGTTCAACCTACAGGTTTTCAACTTTACAGTGGGTTTATTGGAATATTAAATGCATTTTTGACTTACTGTATTTTTTATTTGTACTGGGTTTATCAAGACATAGCCCTATCATAAATTGAAGAGCATCTGTAATCCATAACATAAAACATTTTCAGTAGAACTCATGACCTGCTTTCTTTAAAAAGTTAATGTCATTGTGCTTCTCTAAATTAGAGACCATGGCTGGGCACGGTGGCGCACGCCTGTAATTCCAGCACTTTGGAAGGCTGAGGTGGGTGGATCACGTGAGGTCAGGCATTTAAGACCAGCCTGGCCAACATGGTGAAACCCCAGCTCTACTAAAAATACAAAAATTAGCTGGGCATGTGGCGCATGCCTGTAGTCCCAGCTACTCGGGAGGCTAAGACAGGAGAATTGCTTGAACCCAGGAGGCAGAGGTTGCAGTGAGCCAAGATTGTGCCACTGCACTCCAGCCTGAGTGGCAAAGTGAGACTCCATCTCATAAATAAATAAATAACCTAACAATCAAATGTATCACACTAAGAATTAAATGTAACACAGAGACATTAATTGAACATATCAACTGTAAAAACACATTTTGGACTCAAGTTTCAATACAAACTGGGCATTAGAGGCTAGCTTTGCCTATTTTAGAAAAACTGGAAAATAACAAATAACAAAAAACAGAATAAAAACTAGAAAACACAAGAAAATGAAGAAAATAACAATTATCCTGTATTCTTCCACCCAGAGGTGCTCATGTGTTCAGTCCTTCCAAACCATTTTCTGAAGAATATCTGCATGTGCACAAAACACACTCCCAGTGCTCAACCCCACTGATCTACATGAGATGTATATCCTCTGTAACTGTTTTTATAATTAGTATTTTTAACATCCTTATGTTACTAAGTATTTTTCTGCAGAATCATTTTAATACTTAAATTGATTTACTTAGTAGTATGGAAGGATCACATATTAATTGTGTGTCTTTTATATGTAAAAAGTTTTACACTCAAATCTTAATTTTTACTTCAGGAAAAATTCCTAGAAGTGAAATTGCTGGATCTAAGAGTATACACAATGCTGTTGAAAGTCAACATGGTAGGGATAGGAGTGAGGTAGTGACCAGAAGAAGATATTGAGATGGGGGAGCATCTGGGTTGACACTGGTAACCTAGGTGCAGTTTTTATATGGGAAGGTTGAGTTCATGAAAATTCATTAAACTGTATAGTTAGATGTACTTTTGTTACGTAAAACATGTTTATAAAAGATTGTTTAAAAGTAATCAGTTTTGGATGAACTTGACAAGGAGGTCTCAAATGTATGGTTAAAAAAAATCTAAAATCTTCCACTATGACATTGTTGTAATAAATATACAAACCATGTTTTAAATAATATATTTGACTAAAACTTTTTACAGTGTAATATAGGGGATAAAAGAGAAAATGTTTTGCTTTTTAAATGTTTTTCATAGGTACTGACTTGAAGCCTTTTGAAATTATGATTGAATTAGGTACTTGCAGGAATAACTGAAGAAAGAAAAAAGAATTCAAATAAAATTAGAAAATGGCATTTGGTGGAAATGTTGAAGACTTATTTTAATTTCACCTGTAGCATTTTCCTGAATTTGCTATTACAAATTTTTACATCCTAAATTCACCATAAGCACTTTTTTCTGATTTATATCATCTCTTATCATTATGAATAAATAGATTAATGTATTTCAGCAATATATGTACAAAATAAAAGACATTGGGAAGAAAATCTTCCAGTTAAAAGAGCTATTTAAGCCCGGGCATGGTGGCTCATGCTTGTAATCCCAGCACTTTGGGAGGCTGAGGCAGGCGAATCACGTGCTGAAGCATTCGAGACCAGCCTGGCCAATGTGGTGAAACCCCATTTCAACTGAAAACACAAAAATTAGCCAGGCATGGTGGCAAGCACCTGTAGTCCCAGCTACTTGAGAGGCTGAGGCAGGAGAATTGCTTGAACCCAGGAGGTGGAGGTTGCAGTGAGCCAAGATGGTGCCACTGCACTCCAGCCTGAGTGACAGTGAGACTTTGTCTCAAAAAAAATTAAATAAAATAAATACGATTTGACTTGCAGAGGTAGGCAAATGAAGGAAGGAAAAAAAACAATCTCAAGGCTTGAATCATGTGCTGCTCTTGTGTTGTATTATTTCTCCCATGACTGAAACCCCATAGTTAAACAGTAACAATAAAAACTATTTTATTTGCAGTAAACGTAAGACTTCAATTTTTTTTAAATTGAAATTTGGATAAACCCAGGAAATACTTAAACACTTTGTTGATTTTTTGCTAATTAAGTTTGTGGGGTTTTGTTTTTCATTATGGCAACTTGAGAAAGGCAGAAAAGTGTGTGTGAGTGTGTTTGTAGATGCATGCATACCTAGGCCTGTGCATGCACACAGTCACATGTTTTAACTGCTCCATGCTTTATCAACCAAAGATCACCATTGTCCCCATTTTTATATATTTACTGCCACAGTTTGTTCTATGTTTTATTTTATTTGAGGGTTCTTCTTGTTTTACATATGAAACATGTTTACATCATCTATATATCAAATTTTTATATCATACCTTTTAAAAACATTACAGTAGTATTTGCATTTACACTTACACGTTTACATCATCTACATATCAGATGTTTATATCATACCTTTTAAAAAGGTTACAGTAGCATTTGCAGTTTTTCATACTTTATTAATTGCCTTAATGACAGTGTTAAATCTAATTGTCAAGCAAGTGAAAGAACCATAATTTAACCATTTTTAAAATATTTATGATTTTTTAAATGTTTAATCTATGGTATATCTTTGTATATAAAATCTTTTTATGTTAAATATTATCTTCTTAAATACCTAGAAGAGTGTAAACATTTTTAAGATTTTTGATGACATACGACTGAGTTGTTTTTTGTTTTGTGTTTTTTGAGAGACAGAAGTCTTGCTATGGACTTAAACTCTGAGCTCAGGCAGTTCTTCCACCTCACCCTCTCGAGTAGTTGACTTCTCTTTCATTTTCAGTTTTATCATAATTAAAATTTGCACATTAATAAACCTATTTTTGCCATCCAGTTGTTGTGAGAACTGAGTGAATAAAGACATGTAATGTTCCTAGCAAATGCTTTGCACACTTTAGGTACACATAAGAAAAATATAGTTTTAAACACATTAGGTTTAATATAAGTTACTAATATTTTCTTCTAGCAGTCAGTCAAATATAAATAACAAAACCATAAGAATCTCCTAGAGAGGAGAGTAGCAAAAGGCCAGATAAGAGGTGAAACAGAATTATTTCCATGAATGAGTGGAAAACAATTCTATATTATGAAGGTTCCAGTTGTCGTTTTTGAATAGATCTTTTATCAGAAATTTGTATGAAAATACAGGAGAGAAAAATTTATACATGAAAAATTAAAATCTGAATTTTAACTAAAAACCCAATGAAGTGTCAGTATTCAGAAAATTGCCTACTTTGGTCATGAGTTTGTCACTTCGTTTTTAAAGTTAATTCTGGTAGTGTTACAGAAAAAATTACCTGACTTTGTTCAAAGATTGGATTGGCTTATCTTTAATTGCTTACATTTTACAATAGTGTTTGATCAGAAATAATTAAATGTTAAATGCCCAGTCTCCAACCAGTAAATGAAAACAATGCTGTATTTATTATTAAATGTTAGTAAAATTTTTATACAGAAAAATACAATTTAATAATCTTATACTTGTTAACCAGAATTAATAAATGTGTTACTTACTCATATTCACTTCTGATTTGTCTTCTCTTAAAGAACTAAAGTATTTATAGAAATACAGGTAAGATCCTTTTAGAGAGTTTTGTTTACCCTTGAAAGAAACCAATGATACCACCTATTTATGTATCTATAAACATATTGACATAAATGTCATACTATATACACTCTCTTGTTCATTTAATCCTGAGGTTTACTGTTCTTATTCACCAAAACTTAAAAATCACAACAACACCAAGTGTTATCAAGGATGTGGGAAAGAAATTTGGTAATATCTGTTGTTCAGCACTTCTGAGAGTTTATCTTAGAGAAATTATTGTACATGAAGACAAAAAATAATTTAGAAGAATGTTCATTTCAGCATTGTTTGTAACAGTGAAAAGCTAAAGCAACCTGAATATCTACCAGTAAAAAAATGGGGAATAAATTACAGTATAATAAGATAGTCTACAGAGAATATACCAGTAAATTGAATTAATTACCTCTCCCCACCTACTTAGTTTATATTAGCCTTTAATAGCATGCCAAGTGCTTAGTTTTATCTACACTGTTCACTACAGAGTGGTGGGAGAGGTGACCAAGAGTTGATTTTAAACAGATTTTATATATTTTGAGTTAATTTTATAGTTCAGAATGGTGTATACCGAAAGTCTAGTTCTATCTCCATTGTGAAGGAGTGATATAATCACCATTCAAATGGAGGTAAATTATCAGGAGCAAGAAAATATCTTTCAACCCCCACCCCCCAAATTCTGGTCTTTCTCTATCCTTCACAAGGTGTCTCTCATTGTTTTTGTTTTTCTAATACAGAGAATCCTAGGAGTAACTTCTTTTGACTTTTCCAGTCCTTGGATTACGGGCTTTATGATAAAAAAGGGACTCATGATATAGATGGTTAATACTACTAACAGAAAGTGGGATTTTCTGTAGATAGCTAATATTTATCTTAAAATTCTTAATTGTATTAGAACTATTACATATTTATGTATCTTTTGTTTACTATGTAAACACTAACTGATTAATTTTAATGCAGTGTGACAGAAATATGATGGAGTACATTTTCCATTTTTACTAGATACAGACTAACAGACTATAATGTATTACTTTATTTGTCAAATCTTTTTAGAATAAAACTTTTAACATAGGGAGCCTAGATGTGGAGAAAGGGCTGTGAAGAAGAGATAAAAGCATTTCTCACTAGGATCATTATTTGGACTTCCTAAAGAGAAAGAATCAGAAGTATAAGCTTATTTGCGTAGGTTTCTGAAAGATGGAGTAGAGCTTATATGTAGCTCATCCAGATTAAAATGAGCTGTACTTGGTGCTTTGTGTGTGAGTAGTCCAAAAAAAGAAAAGAACCTTTATTTCCCTAGGTACAGAGCTGCAGCCTAGTTTATATATTATCTGTAAAGGAGAGAAAGGGGTTCCCTGTACCTACTTTCATAGTTTCTGTTTTATGAAATAATTTTAAATTGCACATATCAAGTCTAGGAGAGCTTAGAATTGGGGAAATTTCAGTACTTCATTTTGAGACTAAGAATAACAGGGAAGTGTGTTTTATATGCCATAAACTACATAAAATGAGCAAAATCAAAATTAGTGAATAAAGATAAATATGGGTTTGGCAGTTATCCTTTCTTACAAGTTCTTAATAAAATTTTAATTCTCAAAAAAGAGAAATGACAGAAAAAAGAGAAAACACTTATTGCTCCTTTTAGTAGGTATTAGCACTCTACCAATGTTTAATAATACAAATGAGTAAGTCAGAATCCTGGACCTTGGAATTCAATTTCATGGGAGAAAAGATTTGTAAATCAGTAATTGCATGCCAGTGTCATAAGTGTTAGATACTGTCCACGAAGGGAGACAAAATAACCATCTTCTACTTGGGCAGGGGATCTTAAAGCAGGGGCTTTAAGGATGAGTATAAGTTTGACAAGTCAAATAGGTAGAGCATTCTAGGCAGAGAGAACAATACTGCAATTTGAGAGGCATAACACTGCATAGTACATTTGAGGGAATTTAAGTACTTAGATACATGAGACGTGTGAGGTTTGAGGTGAGTTAGAGACTAAGCTTAAAATTAAACTGGGTAGATAAACTGGGACAAGAAGCTGTCTTTCATAATTTTTCAAGATACTATGTGCCAGGTACTTTGCTTCTCAATCTCCCCCTTTTACTATTCTAATCTATGGACTGTAACATCTAGCCACACTGAGTTTTTCCAGTTCTTTGAAATTCTAGTCAGCAAACATTTATGGAATACTTACTATATGCCAGGCACTATTCTAAGCAGCAGGGATGTATTGATGAATAAAATATGCATGGTCTCTGCCTTCACATACAGTATAGTCTGTGGCTAGCACTGGTAAGTGTATGAGCAACTAGCATTAGAACCTACTAAATACTGTAGGTCATATTACTAGTATAGTAACCTATAATGATGATCAACCAACTTGTAAGTTGTGTCCTGAGTGACTGACTGATGAGTAAGATTTGGTGAGAATTAGGAGGAGTGGGAGAGGCAGGATTGTGAGCGGCAGGAGGAGAAGAGTAGGAATCATCTAGGCAGTGGAAAGCAACTCCAAGTGTGAAAGCAAATGACAAGAAATAGCATAGCACTTTCCCAGCAGGTTTCCCTGCTCCACCTTTAGGTCCTTTAAAAACCTAAATTGAAATCATGTCAGTCTTCCACCCAGAATCCTCCAGTGGCTTCCTGTCTCTGTCAAAATGAAATGCAAAGTTCTCGCCATGGCCCAATAGCCCTGTGTAACTTCTTCCTGCAACATTTCTGATCTCTCATGCTTGGCCTGGCTTACTTCATTTCAGCTACCCTGGCCTTTGCTATTCCTCTGACATTCCAGACATGATTCCATATCACAGCCTTTATACAGACTGTTCTTTCAGAAACTTTCTCCCATATATCTGCTTGGTTGGTGACCCTAACCTTATTCAGGGACCTGTTCAAATCAAGAAGCCTGCACTGATAACACTGTATAAAACAGCAGCGTCCTCAGCCCTACCCTCATTACTCTATCAGCTTATTCTGTGTTATTTTCTCAGGTGGCACTATGGTAATTGCTGGTGGTAGTGGTGGTGTATGAATTATCTCATTAGATCCTAAGCCTTATAGCAATAAGTACTTTGTGTGACTTTTTTTTTTTTTTTTTTGGCTGCTCTTCAAATGCTTAAGATAGTGCTTTGCACATAGCACTCAGTAAATTATTGTTGAAGTCTATATAGGAGGTTATAGCTAGGATGTTTTGTTTTATTTTTCATTTTTGTTTCTGCCCAGGAACATACATATTTTGTGGTTACATTTGTAAAACCCCGTTGAATTTTAAGCCAGTTGAATTAGCATATTTTTAAACATTTTTAAATAATTTTTCTTATAGCTAAAACTTTTAGTTTTTTAGCTAACAATAAAAACATTCACGGAATTCTTCGCTGGGTTTTAAATTCAGTTTATTTTTATCCTTTTTGATCCTGAAGTGTGCCAGATTAACAATATGTCTGAATCATTGAGGTTGTATTTATGTAAATGTTGTAACTACATTTTAATAACAAATGCTTAGGCAGTTATTTTATAACATTTTCTAAAGTTGCATTATTATAAGTTGTGTATTTAGTCATAGATATAAACACAATATATTATGTAGGCAATGATTTAACTATTGTACAGTTCAATAATTTAAAACAGTAAAATTTTACACTGAGTTTGAGAAAATACATGGTTATACAGAGAGTCACAGTTTACCTTTTGCTAGTCCTTGTAAATGCTAATTATTTAATTATCTTACTCATTATCACATTTTCTATTCTCTCCGTTTTGTACAACTTACATCACTCCCACCTTCCCAAAGCATTATCTGGGCAGCTTTGAATGGAAAACTGTCATGAATGAGCAATCAATGGCTATTCACTACAAAATGGTGGAGAGGTGACTAAGTTTATTTTAGACAGATTTTACATCATATATTTAGTTAGTTTCTTCCTATTACCTGGCAATGCCAGCTCCTCTTCTTTTTTTCCTACATAGTGCCTTCCCAGTCATATCTTGTTCCTAAAACCATTTAAGATGAGTAGGTAATGGCCACACATCAAATACTAGTGTTATGAATTAGTAGATCAACAAAATATGAAATATTAAAATGTAAGGATTGCCTATTTGTTGCAAATATAAAGTTTTTTCTCTTGCAAAAATTATAGGGGATGGAGTGTTAGATCTCTCTACAAAGAAAACCAGCATAAAATCTGAAGAGTCATCCATATGTGATCCTTCTTCTGAAAATTCAGTGGCTGGGTAAGCAATATCTAGGAAATATAATTTAATATTAATATAAAATTATCTCTGCAGAGAAATCTTAATACTATTCTTAGTAGTACTGACGTATATAGTTTTCCTCCAGAATTTTTGTCACTCATAAGTCTCTCTCATACCTTTCATCTTGTCCTTTCTCTTTCTTTTTTTATTCTTTCTGTTAAAGAAAAGTTATCAGAACAATCACCAAACTTTAGTTCATGTTACTAAAATGAACTACCAACTTAATCATAGAATACAAACTAAGAAGCAGGACAAGTAAGAGGTTATTAAATTAAATACTCAGGAGGCAATTTTAAGGAAAATCTGTAATTTATTTTTTTAAAACAATGAAAAAATTCTAAAAGTACTGCACTAATTATTAACGCTAGTTTATAGTGTTTAGATTTTTTTATGGCACTTTAGATGTGGTGGCAGACTAATTAAATATATTTAGTAATCACCACAGAAAGTTCTTTCATGTTTTGAAAACTATCATTAAGCATTAAATAAATAATTAGTAGAGAAATGCTGTTCTGTTGGATTTTTGGATTTTTTTTTTTACAACTTTTTTGCATCTTCCCATTAACTAACTGCACAGGAAGCTTTTTTGTCACATTTAAATCTTATAGGTAGACTAATTTGTTTCAACTATGGCTGCAGTAGTATTTGAGTCATAAGGTATAGTAAGCTTTCTGTCTGAGAAACTTTGAACATTGCAGTGATACATTCGAAATAGAAGTGACATTTATAATATCTAAAATTAAATTATTTTATTCAAATATAACTTACCTACTTGTTTCAAGTTTTAAGTTGTTGTCTAGAGAAAAATTAGTTTTGTGGAAATATGGGATGTTTGTGTTTGGAAATATTCCTGCTGCTACAAATTTCCTTTAAAGGGGTTGACTCTTTTATTACTTGTTTAGCGGTAACGTCACGTTTGTACTAACAAAAACTCCTTTAGGGTTTGGGTACTTTTTATAATGGAACTCTAATTGTACAAGTAAAATTTATAAGTGTTGCTCTGCAAGCATCTGTCAGAGGAATAGCAACATCATGAGAATATTTTTACAAATACTGAGTTAGGATTTTATGTTCTTGGAAGGTCTGCCTGTTGAGGCCACCGTATCATTGACACATTGTCCTACCAGGACTGTAGCGTTTGCTTTGATAAGGAGTAACTACTACATCTCACAGACTTAAAAGTGTCATAAGCAGTGATGTTACCTAAGCAAGGAGTATAATAAAGGAGTGGACCCTCCCCTTCCATAGCTGTGTGAGAGTCTCTCATGCATCAGTTTACCATCGTTTCATTCCATCCATCCAGGAGACTACACAGAAACAGAGAGGACTATGTGGAAAGAAGTGCTGAGTTTGCAGATGGTTTGCTCTCAAAAGCTTTGAAAGACATTCAGTCTGGAGCACTGGACATAAATAAAGCAGGCATACTTTATGGCATACCTCAAAAAACTTTACTTCTTCACTTAGAAGCCTTACCAGCAGGGAAGCCTGCATCTTTTAAAAACAAAACTCGAGATTTCCATGATAGTTATTCATATAAGGACAGTAAAGAAACTTGTGCAGTGCTGCAAAAAGTAGCCTTGTGGGCAAGAGCTCAAGCAGAGCGCACAGAAAAAAGTAAACTCAATCTACTTGAAACCTCAGAATTAAAATTCCCAACAGCTTCCACTTACCTCCATCAGCTAACTCTACAGAAAATGGTTACTCAATTTAAAGAAAAAAATGAAAGCCTCCAATATGAAACTTCAAATCCTACTGTACAGTTAAAAATTCCTCAGCTTCGAGTAAGTTCTGTTTCAAAATCACAACCTGATGGTTCTGGTCTGCTGGATGTTATGTATCAAGTTTCCAAAACCTCTTCAGTCCTAGAAGGATCAGCTCTCCAAAAACTGAAAAATATACTCCCTAAACAGAACAAAATAGAATGTTCTGGGCCTGTAACTCACTCAAGTGTTGACTCTTACTTTCTACATGGGGACCTCTCTCCTTTGTGTCTTAATTCTAAAAATGGAACAGTTGATGGAACCTCTGAAAATACTGAAGATGGATTAGATCGAAAAGATAGTAAGCAGCCCAGGAAAAAACGTGGCCGCTATCGGCAATATGATCATGAAATAATGGAAGAAGCTATTGCAATGGTAATGAGTGGAAAAATGAGTGTTTCCAAAGCACAAGGAATTTATGGGGTACCTCACAGCACTTTAGAATACAAGGTAAAAGAAAGATCTGGAACACTGAAGACTCCTCCGAAGAAGAAACTACGATTACCAGACACTGGGTTATATAATATGACAGATTCAGGGACTGGCAGCTGCAAAAACAGCAGCAAGCCTGTGTAGATTACTTGTTAGGAAAATGTATGTGTGTGTGTGTGTGTGTGTGTGTGTGTGTGTGTGTGTGTGTGTGTGTATGTGCACAGGTGTGTATTTGTGTGTCTATATACACACATGTGGGAATTACATATGCTCACTCTGACAGGAGACATGAAATTTTACAGTTCAAAAACCACTTACATGCCTTTTGAAAAAAAGTTTTATTCAGGGTTTTCACTGTGGACAGAATTATATAGTTGCTTACTTAATTCTGATAGTTTGTATTTAATCCTTGTATAAATAGGTGAAAAAGATTCAGGTTTTCTTTAGTAGTCAATAGCATAAAGCATTGTGGGAAAATGAGTAATTGTCAAGTGAAACATTTTTATTGGTGAAAGACCATTCCAGCCATTCAGTTGAACCATCTTATAATGGAAATATGATATTAATAGGTTATAAACATTCTATACAACATACTTACAGTCATTGTATGTATGTCAAACAACCAATCAAGTTTAAATAGACAACTATCTCCATACTAAGAAAAATTAATATATACAGTATTAGTACATTACAGTGCATTCTATGAAATACAAAATGCACTCAAGTGCATCCACCAGGAATAGAAAAGAAAACCTTAAAGGATATGCATAATGAAATTTAATATTTATCATTTAATAGTTGATTTAGCAAAAAGTTGGGGTTTATAAGGTATATACTTTAAAAAACTGACAAATAATTAACCCCAGCAGCTATAGAACCCTTTAATATAAGATGGAGTACTAAGAACAAAAAATAATTTAAATTTAATTATTAAAATAATTTAATTTTGTTTTTCATTTGAAAATAAGCTAATGTGTAAGGTTAGAAAAGAAAGTTGGAATGCAACTTAGAGCATGTTTATAATGTGCACAGAAAAAGCTTGAGAATGATAATTTTGGTTTAAATGTGCTGGTTAGTTGATGTTATGACTACTTTAAATTTTAAGGATTGTGACACACTCCTATTGAAAAACCTCAGTGTAACTTTAATATATTTGCTGCTGTGACATTTCAAAACATTTTCAGTTTATCAAAATGAATTGCAGATTTCATTTTGGTGGGCGATACATTATCATTTTGCTAATAACCAAATTTGCAGTTTGTTCAGGGTCTTGAATAGATTTACAGATATTTAACACTGAAGCTGTTTTGAACTTTCAGTAATGTAAACTCTACTAATTGGGTAGTTAGAAGCTGGGCAGTGCATTTTAACTTTTACTAGACTCATAAGAGAGACTGGTCATTTTTACATAGCAGTTTTAAAGTATGGGTCAAAGTATCCTTGTTGGATTTATGGAGTATGCAACTGTAGTGGTAAAATGTTATAAAGCATATGCCTTCATATAAAGAATGGGGATTTGCTTTATGTATTCAAAATTCTCTGAGTGCCCCCTTTCTCTGTTAAAATTCAGGTTCTGATCATTTTTCTAAGCCAGTTTTCCTAAGTCCAAAAGGAGTACTTTTAGCTGAATTTAAAAAATAAGTGCACCTTGTCAAATACTTGTGTTTTTACACTTGTGTTTGTGTGTATTTAATAATCACATATATGTGTAATACTAAAGAGATTTTCAGCTATTAAATTTTAAAACTGCTTACATGTTTAAAGAAACTGAAGAGTGAGAAACTACACAACCAAGCAGTTATTTGGTCTCTGAGATCTATACTGAACCCTCTTCAGCTATTAATGTTACCTGCACACTACGGTATGAATCCTCTTTTATTTTCACCCCAAGAAAATATCCGTAATAGATTACAGAACAGCAGATGTCAGGGTCATCTTTCTTTTTAAAGAATTAAGCCATATTTTGTGAGGGCCAGAACTTGGATTATTTAGTATATTTCTCCCTTCCCCCATTGAAAAACAAAGTTAAAGATAAAGTACATGTTTCAAAACAATTTTATTGACCTCTTTATACAGAATTTTACTTGGAAAACTTTGGGGGCTTGAATGCATTACATAATATTTATATTGTATTGAGCTTTTTTATTCCTCACACTATATTTACATTAATAAATTGATTGAGAAGTTTATAGTAAAGGGAAACTTACAGAACACTTTTGTATCATTTAAAAGATGACCTGACCAAAAACTTTACAGGATTCATAAATCAGGGATCATTTTGCTATTGACTTCACAGTAATCAGTAGTTTTATAGGTAATATTATAGTTAATTTGCAGCATTTTAGTACTTGTATTATTTATTTTTGGTCAGAAATAGTAAATTAAAATATTTTTTGATAGTTTATAGCTAATAACCCATAACTTTTAAAAGAAACAAAATGTTTCTATTATTGAGTTAACTCTTTGATTATACAAACTAGGAAAGGCAGGGAAATTCCCCTTCTCCCCAGTGATTCTATTAAGATGACCTTTATGTTAAACATTCAAAGTACTTTATGAATTTAGTTACCAGTTACTATTTATTAATTGACAATTTTCTGAAAAATCCAGTTTCAGCAGACTTTTAATGAAGGTGAAAGCAACCCCTATGTGCTTTCTACTTATTTGAATGTTCCTCAAGTATTTTATATTTAAAAAAAAAAAAAAAGAAGGAAAAGAAAAAACAGTGCCTCTGTTTTTAGAAAACTACTGCTCAGTAAAGTTGTTTAAACCATTTCTGGTAGCTAATGACAATTTTATATTAAATTGTATACTAACTTTAGTGAGACTGATTTTTTTAGTTGTTTACAGTACAAATACTTGTATTTGTTTTTTAATTGCAGTATTTCCATTGTCGCAGTAATTTAGTAAAACTCTGTGGCTGCCTTGATTTTGACAGATTTTGTTAATATAAACTGATTGTTAGGCAATTAGTTATATTTATGCATAAATCAATTGCACTATAATTCATGAATTATTTATTACAATATTTTCTAATGAATTCATGTATCTGTCTTGTGTTGTAAATGTACTGTAATTCTGTTCCTACTTTGTGTTGTTATATATCTAAATCTGATTGTATGAATTTTAATTGTTCAGTTAACGTGTTTCTAGGTTGTAATTTGTAGTAAAGCACTTCAATGCTTTTGCACTTAAATTTACAACACTGTTGGTGTGTGATTGATTTACTCATTCAGTAAAAGAAAAAGAAAAGAAAAAAGAAAAAACTGACTACACTGACTTCTTTGATTCACTTTAGGAAGCAGTTTTATTCAATATAGTATTAGAAATTTACTTTTTCTGAAGAAATAGTCCAACAAGTTTCTGATGGGCAAAATGGATAGTAACATACTAAAAATAGGCAGGATGTTTGGTTTATAAATAAACAGGAAAAGGTTAGAAAACTTTTAACATTAAAAGCAAAGGATCTATCAAAAAAATACAATTTTAGAACCTTATCTAATCACCTGAGAATAAATTCTACACTGGATCTTTATATGTGCGTTCAACTATTATTTACTCATTACTAGGTTTTTTTTAAAGATCCTAATATGCAAGAAATATGAGGAAAATGTTTGAAGCCAGTTAAGCATGTTGTGAACTTCTATAATTTGAGATCTTAGTTATCTAATATCTGATACATAAGATATAATCTAATATCTGAATATCTATACCTTTATTAAGCTGTTCTTACAGCATTAGATGGGAATTACTGGCTACCGTAGTATTTTTGAAATTCCATTATTAATAAACAATAAGAAAACTCTAAAAGATAGATTTGCTTACAATGTCAGAAAAGGGATATAAAAACTCGTCATTAGTTTTGATTATTTATACAGCATACCTGACTTTATTAACAGAAGAAAATCTTTGAGCATTTCAGGAAGAGTTATGAAAGGTTATTGATCTTTAAAGTACAGTATAGCAGATTTTTCCAAGAAACATGTAAATTCTCTCTTTATTAGGCCATAACATCACTGTAGAAACTACTGAAGTGCATCTCTCACAACATTCTGGGTTTTCCTTTGCGTGTGTGAAAATTAATCGTTTTTAATTTGCTGGGAAAGAATATAATTATGTCTTAATCTTTGTTAGTTATCATTTCTTCCTGCCCTTGCTCTCTACATATATTTTTTAAAACTATCTCCATGAATCCTGGGAGTTAATTGCATCGTTTATACTCCCAACCACGACAACATTTATAAAAAAAATATTTTCAAAAAGGAAAGGATACTGGGGTCATGTCCTATCTTCATCTGTCTAGAGGCAGCAGTGGACTTTAAAAGTTTTATTGTAATTTCACATCTCTTCTCACTTTGATAGCTTCTTTATGTCAAATCAGTAGTTTTCATGAAACATTGATTGAATCTAGTAATCTTTTTTCCCAGAAAATTTTGATCTGATGTTTAAAATTTGCTTTGTTTTTGCTACTTAAATAACATAATTTTATAAAATATAAGTGAAATATTACATACTTATCTGTGAAACAGGCTCTACCAGTTTTGGGCAGCAAAATAAAAATATTCCATTTCCTGTTTTAAAGTAAACCTGTTACAATTTTTAATATAGATGAGCATAATAATTCTGTATTTAAACAAAAATACATTGTTCAATAGTAGTTCATAATCAGCATTATTCCAACCTTAAATAAAATTTCTAGAAATCAGAAACTAGTAACAACAATAAATGTAACAAACCATAAATGAAAGGCAATTTTCATGTACAGAGTTTGGTGATATGTTTAATCAAAATAGATACTTTTCTGAAACAGAACTCTTTAAATATATTTTGTTCTTCCTGCTGCTGGTATTGGAATAAAAAAAATTTGTAGACTTCTGTATTGGTTGATAAGCAATCCCGGTTCTTAGTTAAAGTTAGATGTATGCTAGTTTCTGCAGTGGGCCATTTTCCAGCATGTGAAACTTAATAATTAGGTAAGTAATGCCTTTAGTTTTTATGAAATTACTTTAGTATTTAACATCAATTAAAAATAGATTTCATTTTTAAATAGCTAACGCCTGCAGCTTAATCTTAGGAAAGACATTCTGTTTACATGAAATCTAAATCCCTTAATTTTCTTGTGATTATGGAAAGCTCTCTTTCATTAATTATTTTCACTGCCTTGAAAAAAATGTGTATTTTAAATAAAGATTGTACTCCTACATTTTATTTTCCTTATTTGCTCTAATGTAGACCGATAATAATGTATCAGAATAACATAAAATTACTTTATAAAAATTTTAACTCCTTCTGAAGCACTTTCCATTAAATATTCTTAATACATTCAAAACATTAGACATTATTAATATATAAATGTAATCATGTATAATTATCAGCTTTTATATTGCAAAAATAGGGCTTTACTTTAACTTGTACTTTGTCATAGGAAATAAATTATCATCAGTGCTTCATTATATATTTTGCTAAACAATAATCAAAATGCCATTATTGCAGCTTTCTAGGAGTCAGGAGTCCAGCAATACCAAAATAATCTTTTTTCAAACTCTGTTAAAGTTGTAACTCCTTATAGTGGTATTTTTGCTGCAATTCATTTTTTGTTTGATTTTTATTTTTAGTTCAACTGTTGATGCAAAATCAGAGGAAGCTACTAAAATGGAAAAAAGAAAATCAGCATTAAGCAAAGTTTTGGAATCTTTGTGCATACATCACCAGCAACAAGTTTTGGCTATGTTGAAATTTCTAGTCCAAGAGCAGAACGCTGCTTCTCTTTGCTGTTGTAATACATCATGTGTTGTGTCTTCAGAATCTCAAAAGCCCTTAATCGAAGATGATTTATATGGTCTATTCTGTAGTTGTGAATATAGGCTGGCAGAAAGAGGGTGTTTACAAAACGAAAAACAAAGCCCTGGTTTAGAGCCTCTGCCAGTCTGTATTAAAGATTTACATTGTTTATCTTGCCAAACTGTAACCGTTGAACACATTAAGACAGTAGTGAATAGAGGAATTGCAGACAATTATAATTCTCACAGGTGCTGTTCTGGACTGCTACCAAACGTTCACTCTACAAAATCAGCTTTTCATAGTCCTCTTTTGTCAAAGGAAGTATGTGATCTTTCAGCCACTCTTAAAGATGCCTGTAGATCTCGAAGTCCCTCACCCCCACCATTATCGCCTGTAGAAACTGAAGGATTTGAAAAATTGAAAGACACCATCTCAGAGATTTCATCCTTAGAAAATAACAAACTTGAAGCAAACGTTAACCAGCCTCCATCTCTCACACCAGCAGAAATAAGCAACACTAAGAGTAATCATGAAGATAAAATACTTAAAACTAAAAAATCCAGTAACTCTTATTCTTTACTCTCAAATGACAGCAATAATTCTACTATAAATCATGAAAAAGGTGAAACTGCTATAATTTTTCAAGAATTAATGGATCGCATTAATGAAAAACTAAAATCAATAGAAACCACGGATATGACAAGCCTTGTGAAATTATCTAGCAGTGATTGTAATACATATAATGATTTAAAATTGGGAGATTTCATAACGTCTCTCTTGCATAATGCAAAAGCTAGTGATTACAGTTTTATGGAATTATTGAGTCAACATGATAAAAAGGTAGAAAATAAAATTATTCAGACAAGATTTCGAAAGCGTCAAGAAACTTTATTTGCAATGTGCAACTCCTCTGATTCACCCATGTTTAGAAGGCAGTCTTTACAGATAAAAAGAGAACTTGCTAGTCTTGATGAAAATTTTACAAGAAGAAAATACACCGAAAAAAGTTCAAGGAAATTGATGCACAATGATGAGACATCTTCATCAGACAAAGGAGAATTCTGTCATGACCAAGGGCCTTCTTTACAAAATTCTAAAAACCTTCAAGATAAAAATCATGCTGAAACATCATTTTCACCAAATTATGCATTACAGTCACTGCAACTACCTCTTCATAGTTTAGAAACTAACTTGTCTTTTAATGCATTTTCAGAAAGCTTTAAAACAAATTCCACTGAGAAAATGAGCATAAGAAAGCCACAGGAGAAAACTGCAAATGGAAAAAAATTTTTGCAAAATCATAGGCAAAATCAAAAATTAGGAAATACTCATACGCTTTTGAGAAATGATGTTTCTGGACTTTTGAGCAGAACTAAACGAAATATTGTGCCGCCAGGGTGGTATTCTATATATGTAACAAATAATTACGTTTTTAAAAAATCCCCTAAAGCCAAAAAAATATCCAAATCCACAACAAAAAAAGACCCAGTGAAAAATATTCACATTGAAAGCTCACACAATATAGACCTAAACAAAATTGCAATGAATTCTAATTTACAAGTTGTTGTGGAGCGTTTGGAAGATACAATAAATATAGCCCAAAAATCCTGGAATAATCAGCCATTATCGGAAGGATATAAAGCATCCAGGAAATTGATAGAAATTGATGGTAAAGACCAAAATGCTGACAGAAATATGACTCTTACTCTGAATAGAGTGACATGCAAAGAACAGAGCTTATCAAAATCTGCGGTAGCATCCAGCAATATTATCAATAGTCACTGTATGCCTACAATGGATTTGAATAACAAAAGACTTGAAAATCTGAAAAAATCATCTATTTTAGATATGGGTACCTTGATTTCCAGTGTTGAAAATGTACCAACAAAATACGAAGGTGTTGAAAGTTCATCTTTTTCCAACTATTCTAGTCCTATCAAACTCATGTTTTTATCTGAGGTTAAAAGTAGTGAAGGAGTCAAATATACTTTAACTTCAGTTGGTACTTCCCAATCAAATGTTCTTCCTTCTGAAAAACATACAACCCATCATGTAATTGAAGGAAAAACAGAAACAAATAAGGCTATCTCAAATGGGAACTCTGAAAATTATCACTCTAATCATTGTGATACTGATACTCTTCAAAGACAACTAAACAAATTCAATCAGGCAAAAGAAACTGTAGGATCCTCTACAATGTTTATAGGTGACATAAATAGTGATAAGCCACAAGAAGAACCGAAGGACAATTCAAGCAGTGCTGTTGATTCATCTTTTAAAAGAAAACCAGGTAGACCAAAAAAAATAGGACCCCAAGTTGTGAAACAGATTAAGCGACCAATTGGAAGACCACCAAAGCCTAAAATTGATCAAACAGACATCACTAGTTGCCAAAATGAGTCCTTTAGTGCTGGAAGGAAAAGCCCAGAATCTCTCATATCAGAAGTAAAAGAAGGTATTTATAAAAAGAGTATTATAGTAACTGTTATTTACGGAAGATCAAGAAGAACTAAAAGGCACGTTTCTGAAGGAAGTGTAAACGTAAGCAACATTATGTCTTTAAACAATAATGCTGGTGATTTTCCAACTGAACATAATAGTCTGAGAAATATTAGTGAACACAAAAGTGACTTGGGTGAAAGAATAAGTGCTGTAGCAAGCTTGACTACTGAAAGTGAGATCGTGGGGTCTGGCTTTGAATATGTGAGACCTATCAAGAACAAATCTGTCATATCTCAGCCTTCCAAGAACATTGTTCGACCAAATCAGAAGTCTTTAGCAATAAGTAGGAAGCCTGGCAGACCAGCAAAAGTGAAAATCTCTGGCATATCTGTGACTATTAGTAGAACTTCACCTCAGGAAAGAGAAGTAAGTATTAGCAGCTGCTTGCCTCCTTTGGAACAGGATAGTATGTTAGGAAAAAATCTGCCTGATGAAAAGTGGGACCAACAGTGCACTAAAATGGATAAAATAAGACACACTGAAGCTGATGTATTTAGGAATGGATCAAAAAGTATGATTGCTACTGTACCTTTGAGACATTCTATTAGGGATAGAAAACCATCTCTGCATTTCTTACCTTCATTATCATCTTCTAGCTCACTTATTTATAGAAGTGCTCTGTTCCATAAATCATATAAACTGCATTTGCAGAAAAATAAAATTCAGAAGGAAAAACATAGGCAGTCAAGGATGAAAATAGCTTACAAAGATACCTCAAGAAACAGACATTTGCGGAATGCAAAAAAGTGTTTAGAAGATAACAAATTAGTACCCATTTCTGAAGTATCCTTGGACCCTATAATTTCATCAAACCCTTTGCTCAGGTGGTGGGCTACTTCTGCTTCAAATGATTCCTTATTAGAGGAATTAAACAATAGATTTGAGCAAATAACAAATGCTTGGGTACAAGTCAGTGGAGATGAAGCTGAAAATTGTGTTCATAAAAAAAGGGAACACATTGAAAATGATCATTTCAAAGTAGCAAGCCCTTTGGAAACTTATCTTTTACAACTTGAAGTTTCACCTGTAAAAATGCTTTTTCAGAAAAAATATGATTTGAATGAACTCTGTACTTGGTTTATGCAAACAACAGAAACACAGTCTCTTTCACTAGTTAGAAAAGCAAATGCTCGAAACCCTTTGGAAGTAATAAATACCAGGGGAATCAAATTAGGGACCAAATATTCTGACCTTAATGCCAGCCCCTTCAGAAAGCACTTTAAAAAATTTGCACTCTCTCCTCCTTCAAAATCAGCAGAGAAGTTGCATATACTGCATAAAGTGGCTAACTCTCCACTCTTAAATGTGAAAAGTAATTTAGCAATAGCTAGATTAAAAAGGACTGAGTTTAAGAGGTTGCATCATGAAAGGTGGAAAAGAGAGGGAAAGCTGCACAGCCATGGAACAGTTGACTGGAATTCTAAAAGAAGAAACTTAAGATTTTTCTGCCAGAACCAATTTTTAAATAAGACTGAGGGAGAAACAAATGCTGACATCCCACTCCAAGGAAAAAGCATAGTAGATAACCAGTGTGTTTTGCCACCTGAGATCAGGGGTGACTTGCAGCAAAGGGTGACGATGCCTGACTTCAAAATACATGCTAGTTTCGAGAAAAAATTTAAGTCAGAAGCAAAAGAGAATGGAACAGATTGCAGCCAGAAAGACTTTCAAAAGGGACCAAAACTAGAAAATGTATGTCCTAATAATTGGAGGGCAAAAACCTTAAAAGACTGTAGAATATTTTTGAGGAAGCTCAACTGTCTTGAACACAGAAATACTTTTAAGCTAAATACAATCGTTTACTCTCCTGAATCTACTGATAGTGGAAATAATCATCAGACTCATACGAAAGAATCAAAGCGCTTTACTTTAAGATCTCATTCCGCTGGGCAAAATTCTTTTAAAAAGCAACCTAAAGAAATAGAAAATGCTAAAGCAAATAGTCCTTCAACCGATGAATTTGTTGGTCATCTTGACAATAGTAAATTAAGCAAATGTGTTAAATTTGACAAGAGTCCTGATAGTTCTGAAGTTCTTAGCAATTTGAACAAAAGAAAAAGACCACCATGGAAGACCACAGAAATGTCAACAAAAAGACATAAACGACAGTGTTGCAACAATGGACAAATGGCAAACTATTTTTCAAAATCCCTAGGTAAGTTCTTCTCTACTTAATTTTAAAGTTTCATTGTAGGTGCCTTGAGTAAAGTATAACAGGTAGAAAAGGAACAGCTGATTCAGTTTTAATTTGTTTCCAAAATATTTGGACAACCTAATTTCTTGGCACCTAGTATGAAACTCATGAAATTAGGTGCCGCTAAATGTACCAGTGCGCTTCCCCACCTCTTAATATGTCCAAGATTACATACAAATAAAAATACATATAGTAGAAACATAGAGATGATCTTTAAAATATATTATTTTAATAATGTAGATGTTATCTTCTTTTGCATTTGATCTAATAAAATCAGTAAGCAGTTTGACAGATAAAACCAAGTAACTAACTAAAATTAACTACTGCACTATAATGAATATTTACTCTCTTGAGAAATCAGTAACAACTATGAGACCATGTTTTAAAAAAAGTAAAGACTATCTGTTAAATTCATAGACTATAACATATTATCTTAGGATATGAATCTCATATCAACCATTAAGTTGTTATGTCATTTGGAACTCACTTTAAGGCTGATTATTTGAAGCAACAGTGTTTTTTTAAATAAATCAGCAAACTTGTTGAGTAGTTTTTTGATATTAGGCATTGAGCTCTTTTCCACAGATATAAAGATGAGTATTCTTTTTCACAGATAATCCATAACCTAGCAAGCGAGAAAGAACCATATACAATTTACTGTTAAGGTAATGCCATATTCAAAATACAAACTAGAATACCTTAGCAAATAATTACATCCTTTACTCAATTATACTGACCTGAGATTGGTGCCTCAGGGAGACTCAGGGACCCTACAAGCTTGTCCAACCCACAGCCTGTGGGCCACATACAGCCCAAGACTGCTTTGAGTGCGGCCCAACACAAATTCATAAACTTTCTTAAAACATTATGAGATTTGCTTGAAATTTTTGTTGTTTTTGTTTTTGTCTTCTTAGCTCATCAGCTATTGTTAGTGTTAGTGTATTTTATGTGTGGCCCAAGACAGTTCTTCTCTTGCGGCCCAGGGAAGTCAAAAGATTGGACAGCCCTGCTAAAACCTAGTAAAAGTAAGATAGGAACACTATAGTTGCCAATGTAGCCTTTTCCAATAACATAGGATATTTAGGAGTATGGAAGTACTTATTGATTACTTGCTTAACATGAGAGAAATTTTACATTTGGAAATTTAAAGATACATAGTTGCATCGGTATATATTTTAGGGGTATTTTTGGGGGGGGTTGGGGAAGTATTGGTTTTATTTTTACTCTTTTTAAAACTTGTTTAAAAGCTAAAATAGGTAGCATCAAGTCTTATATTAAAATAGTAAAAGCAGTTAATTCTATATTTTTAATAGTTTAATGATTTTATGGCCCCCAAGATTCAGTTATTCAAGTATATAACTTTAAAACCTATTTCAGAAAGTAATGATTAAAATTTCAAGTATCTAACATGCAATGATTAAAATTTTAAAGGTTGGTCAAAGTAGATTCTCCCACTATAAAAGATGAATCAAAACTGAAAAAAATAACCTCTGTTTCTTGTTCTTGAGATAACTAAAAATATCAAATGCCATGTCAGGAAAAAGAGAGGCAAAAAACCTGATACTGTTTTTGTTTTTTAATTATAATTCATCTGAAAATATACACACATATTTCTTAAAGACTGTCATGAATGGAGAATAAAATGTAAAGCTTCATTTTGAATTCTTTATATCATCCTCATTTCATGCTGTACAGTTTGCCAGAAGTAAATGCATTAATTCATTTTACAACAGAACCGTATTTTGTCCTTTAAGCTTCTTAATCATATCTTCCTAAGAAGTAAATATCAAGCTTATTTTAATGTGATTATTCACACCACTAAATATGAGATCATCCTAGAAAAATAAGATGGAAGATGCCTAATTACTACTTTTTCAAATTAATTTCAAAATTCTTTTGGGCAGTTTTAAAATTTTTAGTATCATATGAAGAGCCGTTTTTGATCTTTCTCATTTTTAAAATTACTAGTACTATTTCCTGTTCTGCTAAAAGTTTTATTTATCTTTCACTGATAACTTTCCTTCTTTATTTTTTAACATTCTTTTTTTTTTTTAGTCAATCAAGGACATTATTTTTATAAAGTTGTATTTATAGAAATATTTGTTATATTTATCTGATTTTTAATGTTAAAGTATTATTTTTTCTCATTCTTGGTATTTCATATTTCTTTTTGCCTTTTTAGAGATGATGCTAAAACTCATTATTAGTTTTATATGTGTTTTTCTTCTTCATAGAATAAATTAGTGACTTCATAGAATAAATAATAAATTAAGAGACTTAACTGGACTTTTCTAGAAAAAATTCTAAGGCAATGTATATAATGAAATATCTATTGCTGAAAAGTTTTGCTTCTATCACCGATAGCTTGTTTTTGTACATTTTGAGATGAACTGTCCAGATATAATTTATGAGTTTTAAATTTATACTTCACATTTGTACTACTGTATATATCAAGTGGGCACATGGAAAGGAGGCAATAAAATGCAATCCTATTCTATTCTTAGTTCAACAAGTATTTAATGAATGCTCTTAGGCCTTGTGGAAGGTTCAAATAGTTCCCTTCCCAAGGAAGAAAACAACACCTACATCATTTACTCAATAAATAGAATGTAATTCATTTTTTAAGTGGGATTTTTATCTTTAAGGGTATAGAATGGTTAAAGTCATGGTTGTTGCTCTTATGGAAATTACCATGTCATGAAGATTAGAAAAATGGATAGGCAGTTTCAGTAGAAGGATGATAACTACTGTGATTGGAGAGAGAGCGATGAATTGTAAGAGCGCGTGAAAGGGAACTAGAACTCAGATTTAGGGAATTAGGCAAGGTTTCCTACATTTTTGCATCTAAGCTGAGGCTTGAAGGATGCCGATGCATTAGTAGTTGTTTCAGGCAGTGCAAACAACATGGAAAATTTGGATGACAAAAGAGAGCGAGCAGCCTGGGCAACATAGTGGGATCCCATCTCTGCAAAACAAACAAAATTAGCCAGTGTGGTGGCCCACACCTTGTTTGAACCTGGGAGATCAGGCTTCAGTGAGCCACGATTGTGCCACAGTGCTCCAACCTAGGTGTCTCAAAAATTTTTTAAAAAGAGCAAGCATATGTGGAATATTGAGTAATTTTTCAGAGCTGAGGCATAAAATAGGAATAATGGATCAGAAGGAGTGGGAAAATGGTAAACCATGAAGGTGTTGAAGGAAGCATAGCCAATATTGTAAGGTCAGTATCAGATAATGAAACAAAAAATGCTTTAAGCCCTAATAGTGGCAGTAATTGAAAAGAATAGATTTTAGATCTATAAAGTAAAATCAGTGTCTTAAAGATGAGAAGAATCAAGGGAGAACATCCAGGTTTTCCCTTGAACATCTGGGTAGATGATAGAAGATCTACTGAGATAGAATGCTCTTAGGGAGTTCAGTTTCAGATATGAGAAATCTGAGGTGTTTAGTGGGAAATCCAAGAAAAGATGTTTAAGAAGCAGTTATCGACATGCTGCTTCCTAAACATAGGGATCTGTTTCCCAAGAAAAAGGCCTGAGCTAAGGATATGTGAATCAACAAATAACTGAAATCATGAGAGTAGAAGAGATTACTCATTGTAAGATTGAAAGAGCCTAGGAAGTCAGAGCCCCAAAGATTTAGGGAAAAGGAAAGATATATACAAAAGGAAACTAATGAGAGTAGTTGAGAAGTAAGAGGAAAGCCTGGAGAGTGTGGGGAATGGGAATGTGTTTTAAGAAGGGAGAAGGCAATGTAAATTGTCGATAAGAAGTCAATTAAGACAAGCCTGAAACTGTTGCATTGAATATAGCAACGAGAGTTTATCTTAGTGGTTGGGAAAGAGTAGCTTTGGTGGACTAATAGAGCCACAAGTCATATTCAAAGCTAGATGAGTTAAATGCAGGAAGAGAAAGAAAATTAGCACAGAAAACTATAATTGACCATGAATGGAGAGAATATAAAAAGGTAGATTAAACTGGGGTTGAAGACAGGTTTAAAAGAGATATATTTATATGCTAATGGGAAAAAGCTAATAGTGAATAAAAGATCGAAGATACAGAAATGAGATGGCAACCAAAGGAAATAGAGTGAAGCTCCTGTGTAGATTATTGGGTATAGGATCTAGGACATGGCTAGAGAGATTGGTCTTAGCCAAAGAGTCACTTTTCTCTTTTAAAAAAAAAAAAAAGAGAGAGAGAGTAGTGGGAACAGTATGTGGGAAGGCAAATCGGTAATTTGTGGGCAGAATGCTGAGATATTAGAGTCTATTTTATATGAATCAAGAGGTGATCAAGAGTAGTATGTAGGGTTGGGTAACTGGGGAGTATGGACAAGGTTTGAAATAGCTGTCTCAAAAAATACAGGATTGAATAACTGGTTTTATCTCAGCTGCCAGAATGTAAGCCTGAAGAAAGGTGGGCCCTTAGGTTTAATAATAGTCAGTTTCACCAAATGGGGATAACAGGACAAAGGGATCCAGCCAAGAATGTATCTCTTCTATAAAATAATAGAAGCTAAATGATCAAAGTAGAGTTCTAGAGAATCTTTTCTAATAATAGCACCCAATAGAGATTCGGGGGGTGCAGGGCAGGAAATGTGATGTGTGAAGGATCAGTTGCAGGAGATGATTTTTGAGATGATAATGGCCTAAAATGGAGTGTGATTGTTGAAAATAATACAGACCTTTTTAATATCAGTGCCTTTTGAGTTCCCAAAGCAAGTGTATGCTTTTTCCTAATTGATAAACATCTCAATATAAATAAGCTGACTCTGGACACCTCTGAGTAAACTTTTAAGACTAAAATAACCTAATATAGACTTGAAGCTACCATAATAATAGTATTCATCCTAAAACATTAAATTTTCCCATAAGAATTTGGAATTCAGTTGACACTTTGAATCAAATTCTGAGATGACTGAAAAAAAAAAAAGTTTGTCAGCTTCTTCTATTTTGCCCTCTGTCCTCAAAAATAACTGAATTTATATTTTTCGCGTTCAGAATTCTGATTTTACTTAGTTAAAAATCAGCCATCAGTTATAAACCTGTGTGAAAGTTCAATTACCGGAAACCAAGACTAACCATACATACTCCTTTGATCTTGCTTATGAGCATTTTAACACATATGTTGAACACTGAACACAAGATAAAAGTAACTCTATTACTTTAAGTAAAACGATTAAGACTTGACTCCATTAAAGTATTCTAATGAAATAAGATTTTTTTTACACCCAACCCCCTGAGGAATTTTTAATAAAGATACATTCTGTTTACATTTGAATTTTTCCCCTGTAGTTTTCTTAGGAATTGAATAAGAGAAGAGTTTAGGTTTTAAAAAGTCTCTAACTTTTGCCATAATACTTTGTTAAAATGTAAAACAGCTAAACAATCTTTGTCTTGTTTTTTCTTAGAATTTTTCTTGAATATTTTACATTCCATTGCTTTCTCAACTATTACTGAATTTTCAGGATATTCTGTTTACTAATTGCTCCATATCTTTCACAGAACACCATTGTTTATTTAACAAACATTGGATACTTTTTATTTACCAGGCATTGTGTTAGATGTTTAAGTCACAAAGGAACTCAAAGAATTTATCTAGAAGATATTTCAAGTTTTTATTTTGGCAGCATAATTAGTAAGAAACATAATTTGGCAGATTCAACATACTAGTGGTTGTAGAGAACAGAACTGTTTTCAGACATAGATTTAATTCTCTAAATTGGGAAGTCTGGCCTATGGCCTGTTTTGTAAATAAAGTTTTATTGGAACACTGCCATGATCATTCACTCATATATTGTCTATTGCTGTTTTTGTGCTACAGAGGCTGAACTGAATAGTTGCAACAGACACCATAAAGCCTGCAAAGTCTAAAATACTTACTACCTGGCCCTTTGCAGAAAAGTGTGCCGACCATGTTGATATCATTACGATTTTGATATGGTGTGGCTTGGGAAAAAAAACAATAATAAGTTGTTGGCTTTTAAAAAATATATTAAAGTCATTCTACCTCATTCATCCCCAACACCCCATCCACTTCTTCCCCTTTGTCCACTCCCTCCCTCAACACGATACAATGTATTTGACATGTTAGCTGTTTTGCTTTGTTTAATCTTTATGGGTCAGTATCTGTCTTTATCCAGCAGAGTGGTGCTGGAGGAGCCATGAGCACCAGTTGTATTCTGTTTTGTAAATCTTTATTCTCTCCCTGCAGCCTCCAGACCTGCTTTCTCTATCTGAGGTAAGTTCAAGGGTCACCCTTTTCTTCTTTAACCAGCTACTACCACCCTGCTAGAAAGAGATTGGTTTCAGTGCTTCACACCATGATAAATTCCTGCCTCAAGATCTAAATGTTCTCTTTCTTCTTTTTCCTTCCTTCTCTATTTCTTAAGAATTCAAAATTCTTAGTTCAGCTCTTCTGACTACCATTTTTTCTTCTCATTTTTCCTGGGCAGTAACAGTTTTCTTGTCACGGAGCTTGAGCATTCTGTGATTACCATAACGTTAAGCCTAGTGAATTCACCTATAGTTTAATTACAAACAAAAAAGGCAACGGTAGGTGTCTGAGTGATTTTGTCTTGCTTATTTTTTTTTCTTGGTTGTGTTTGTTTTATTTAAACTGGACCTTGTCTTCTTTTTCCTTCTCCTAGTTCAGGCAACCTGGAAAATGCATTTATTTCTGCTTTGTTTCTGTGTTATGCAGACATAGAAAGTTAGATTTTAAAAGCCTCTTCCTATATATTCTTTTTTATTTATTCAAAAGTGTTTGTCTTCTGCATGCTAGGCAGTATGCTAGACACATGCAAAATAGTGGGAGCAAAACCAGATTATGGTTCCTACCCTCATGGTTCAAGTTTATTTGGAAAGGCAGACATTGAGTAAATACACAAATCTGCTACATTCTCAGTATGTGGGGTGCTGTGGGAGTTTATTTTGGGGAGATTTTATCAAGTGAAGGAAGAGGTCAAAGGGCCATTAAGCTAAGCTGTGAAGGGTGAGTAGGAATTAACTAGGCCAAGGATAGGAAGAAGGATTTGGATGTGAAAAACATGCTGAGGTATGTCATTCTTGGCAGGTTAGAGGTGTAAGTTATGGCCAGTGTGTCTAATCAAGAGAGAAAGAAAGAGATGATGTCAGATGTAGGGAGGATTGGGAAGGAAGTAAAGGAACAGACTGTACAAGTTCTTATGAGCCGTGCCAAGAAGTTTGTCTGCTTTCAGTGGCTCCCCACTGCACTTAGAGCAGAGATTTAAATTGGAAGTGGATGAGGAAGACATGATATAATCATATTTTCCTTTCTAGAAGATTTCCCTGGTTGCATTGTGAAGAAAGGTGTAGAGCAAGACACCTAACCACACTTAGACCATTGTGGTTCATAAACTTTAGTGTGCATCAGAGTCCTCAGCAAAGCTTGTTAAAATGATTGTTTGGATCCACCTACAGAGTTTGATGGAGTAGATATGGGGTGGGGCCCAAGTGATACTGATGCTTGTGCTTCTGGTCCAGGAACTACACTTTGAGAAGTATAAGCGTTACAGTGGTGGAAGGAAGATTATTTACTAATATGAACCTAATGTTACAAATTTCCCTTTAAACACTACTTCAGCTATATCTCACAAATTTTGCTCTGCTGTTTTCATTTTAATTAAATTCAAAATATTTTCTAATTTCTCTTGTGATTTTTTCTTTAGCCCATGGATTATTTAGCGACATGTTGCCTGGGCGCAGTGGTTCACACCTGTAATCCCAACACGTTGGGAGGCCAAGGCAGGAGGATTACTTGAGCCCAGGAATTTAAGACCAGCCTGGGCAACATGGCAAGACCCTGCACAGAGATATGTTGTTCAGTTTCCAAAGATTTAGGGACTTTTCTGATTTCTAATTTAATTCTAGTATACTGTGTGTGATTTCAGTTTTTTTTAATTTATTGAGATGTATTATATGGCCCAGAATCTATGCAAATCTAAGTAAATGTTCTGTGTGTTCTTGAAAACAATTTATATTTTACTGCTATTGAGTGAAATGTTCTATAAATGTTAGTTAAGCAAGATGGTTGATAGTGCTGTTCAAGTTTTTTCCATCTTAGTGAATTTCAGTCTACTTGTTCTATCTATATTTGAGAGGAGGATGTCAAAATCTGCAGCTATGATTGTGGATTTTTCTGTTTATCCTTTCAAGTCTATTAGGTTTTGCTTCATGTATTTTGAAGCTCTATAAGTAGGTGTATATGCATTTAGAATTGCTAGATACTTTTTATGAATTGGCTTTTTTATCATTATGAATTTAACCTTCTCTTTAATCCTGAAAATGTTCCTTACTCTAAAATATAATTTATCTCATAACTACTAGAGTTGTTCCAGCTTGCTTTTCACTATTGTTATCATAGTATCTTTTCATACACTTTTATTTTTAACCTATTTGTGTCTTTATGTTTAAAGTTGATTTCTTATATTAAACAATATATAATCGAGGCTTGCCTTTTTATCCAGTGTGACAATCTCTGCCTTTTCAGTAGACCACTTACATTTAATGTTACCATTAATATGGTTGGATTTAAATCAGCCATCTTTCTATTTTCTATTTATCCCACCTACTATTTGTTCCCCCCTTTGTTATCTTTTCCTTCCTTCTTTTGTATCAATACAGTGTGTTTTATTTTTTTAATCTCTTGATTTGCTTTTTAAAAAGTGGTTGCTGGCCAGGTACAGTGGCTCATGCCTGTAATCCCACCACTTTGGGACGGTCACTTGAGCCCAGGAGTTCAAGACCAGCCTAGGCAACATGGTGAAACTCTATCTTTACAAAAATTAGCCACGTGTAGTGGCACATGCCTGTGGCCCCAGCTACTGGGGGAGCTGAAGCAGGAGGCTCACTCGAGTCTGGGAGGTAGAGGTTGCAGTGAGCCAAGATCATTCCATGGCACTCCAGGCTGGGCAACAGAGTAAGACGCTGTTAAAAAAAAAAAGTGGTTGCTATAGGGTTTATAGTATACATCATTAACTTATGAGAGTTCTACCTTCAAATAATAATATAGTG